>APFE030764167.1:14059-46860 GCA_000404065.3 Pinus taeda | reverse complement strand
ACCCATGGTATTGATGTGAGCATAGACTATTTAAAGGGGAAATTCTATCTTAGATCCATCTTAATTCTGCGTCTACCAAGTGCTCAGAGGGATAAATAGATTCATCCCCCTAAGAGTGGTAGATGTGGAGTTAAGATGGATATAGGTTGGTTTTTATGATAATGAAGATATTAAATAGACTTAGGAAATTATATTGTAAAAACATCTTAAGGTGAATGGTTAAAGCATAGACATTGGACAATTATATTTGTATACTTCTGTTTTCAACTGAAACAAGTCCAGGGCTAAAAGGAATGGATTGATTTCACTAGTCATCTTTCTATAACTTTCCACCATATGCTGGAGTAAACAGATTGTAATTTGGGTAATTTTTCCAACATACGCTGGAGTAAACAGATTCTAATTTGGGTAATTTTTCTAATTGCAAATGGGAACATACTTGTGTATTGGCAGGGTGGTTACGAGGTCCCTAGAAGTGGAGTAAATAGATTGTAATTTGGGTGGTTTTTCTAATTGCAAACAGGAACATACTTGTGTATTGGCAGGGTGGTTATGAGGTCCCTAGAAGTGATGAATTTGAATTTTTCTTGGTTTTATATATAATATTAGTTTTTTTCTCATGCTTTTTATATATAGTATTAGTTTTTTTCTCATGCTTTCTGTGAATGGCACGAGTGAATTTTATCTTACACCCACTAGATTATCGATATGTAATTTCGGTAATTTTGATTTCAAAAGATATTTTAAATAAATGCAATGATTTCATTGTGTATTCATACACAAGATTTTCTGTGAATGGCACGGGTGAATTTTATCTTACACCACTAGATTATCGATATGTAATTTCGGTAATTTTGATTTCAAAAGATATTTTAAAGAAATGCAATGATTTCATTTGTGTATTCAATAAACACAAGATTTTATAATTGAGTAAAATATTCGCCATGCCTGGTGAGAGATTCGCCAAAAAATTATATATACATATCATATTATTGATAAAATCGCCTTCCATTTTTCCTATATACCATGGAGATTCGCCCATTTATTATACATGTGAATTTAGGGGGGGTTCTTAAAATTTTCCCTGCACCTGGACAAGAGATCAAGATACAACAAGGCATGCAACTACAAATAGCATATTCAAAAGTAACCTATTTAACTGATCAAGGAATGTTAAGCTAAATGATACATGAGCATAAACATTTAGGGAAAATGAACCAACAATTGTATATTAATAGAAAATAAGGGGAAGCATACAACCAAGATTTGATGTTGATAGGCTCTCCTTGAAATGAATATCCAAGTCCAAGCTAAGATCTCCAAGCACTCCTTCTCCAAGGAAATGAGTAGAATATAGGCACAATCTTAACCTAAGGTTGCAAATAGACACAGACCAACCATTTTGGATTGGGAAAAGATGAATATATAGGCATGGAAAGGGAGTTAGGATCTCTCCAAAGATAGGAGTAGGCCCTCATCTAAAGGAGGTAGCTCATAGGGATAAGACCAAGAGGCCAAGTTGGTCTTATCGACCTCATCTACGTCGAACAACCTCCAACTCACCACTCTAGAAGCTTCTAGACCACGAAGCTTCTCATCCTCTTTGGGAAAATTGCCTTTTTGGGATCATTGCGGGTATACAAGTAAAAAAAGTGATTCTATTGTGGGTCTGGTATAATGCAACAGGTGACCATCATGGTTTTCAGTATCATAAGAATGATGATTCTCAAATAAAGGTTTTAGAGCCAGTTCCTTCAAGGGAAGCTCAAGGCATTTTCCAATCAATGTCTTAGGGAGGATCTAAGTTGCATATATGAATGAGTACACTACATGATGGTCATGTTTGAGCACTTCGTGGTATGTCACATGGAAGTGCAGGAGGTGTGACAAAATACTATGTAACAGGTGGCCAATATGTCTATCAGGATGAGGGGGATATTATGACACTATGATTTTCATTGTACCTTTCCTTATCACCCACATGCCTTCACATAATGTGATTGATGTCACCTTTGTTGTATTATGAAAATCAAGTAGAATGCATGATTTTTTTTTTTTATTCTTTAACTAGCCATTATGGGTAGTTCCAAGCAGAGAACCAACAATCAAATGGGAGGCCAAACCATCCACTCTGAACCACACTAGCTAATACGTGCCCGATGGATGCAATATTTTAAGAAATTCAAAGGTTTTGATAAAGAAATTTCCCTTGAATTTATGAAAATTTTGAATAATGGAATAATAGTGGTGAAGAATTTGGAATTGCAGGTAGCCGAGGAAGTCATAGCTAAGGTCACCAGACTGCTAATAAATGGAGAGAGGGGGTACGCATTGAATACACCTCTAGACTATGTAGTTCAATTGTTTCTTATTGAAGGACAAGAGTTGGTAAAGAAGGGAAAATGTTATAATCCCAAATTACTTCCAAACCCTTGGAGGGAGATAGAAGAAATTGTTGAATGGTACATAACCTATGACGAAATATATGACATGGTAAGTGATCATAATTTAAAGTTGATGGCTCATTTGAAGAAAAAGGTAATCGTGAATATCCTTTTCTTTTTTATCTCTATTTTACATGAAACAACTCATAGAGTTAGGCAATCCAAGGACCCTTATGTAACTGTATCACACCATGGGTTAACTAAAATTTTGGTCATAAGAAGCCTACAAAAAACCCAAATAACCTAGGCACAATTCATCAGGGTAGAGGAAGGACAAAGTAAAGAGAAACATTCTAATAATGAAAATTTATCAAAGGAGGTTTCAAGGGAAATAAGGGAAAATTTTGAAGTTCCTGATAATGAAAACAATTTTCTTGATCATTAATTTTTTCCACCAAATAAGGAATGAGGTGAAGAAGACAACCCTTCTGGCCTCTATGAAGGGAATTCTATGGTGCACAAAATTTTAGAAACTTTAACGTGTGATGTTACCTATGTGGGGATTTCCTAGGAGGAAACCTTTCAACCAAAAATTGCAACCCTTGAAGCTCCTCAGGAGGAAGTTTTTCAACCAGAGACCTTAAGCTCTAAAATTCCTCAAGCAAAGACTCCTTTGGTTCACCTTGAAATTGTCCACTCGTAACCCCGTCAAATTAAAGATGTCCAAGTGGATACCCTGCAGTATAATCCTATTTTATTTGAGACTATGGACGTTATAACATTTAATAGGACGAAAAAACTTATAACTTCCTTTTTGGCTGCTCTACATAGGGGTAAAAGATGCTACACCTAGTTGGAAAAATCTTCATCGGGACAATGCTCATCGTCTATTGTATCTTCACCAAAATCAATTACCCTTTAGTGGATTTGACTAGAGAAGAAGCTAGTGACCATGATAATTATTGAAAATTGGACACATATATAGTTGTGGATGAAGAAACAACAACAACTTTACCACCAGACTCAAAAGTACAAACTTCTGAGGATTTCCAAAAATCACAAGAAAAGGATTTAAATAAGAAAGCCCAAAATTGTGAAAAAGCTCAACCATCAGAAGGGGTAGAGGTTCCATTGGAACCAATGAAAATTGAAGAAGAAACAACAAATATAGTTCAAACCCCCTATTGTTCCTTTAGATTCTACACAAGAAAAAGTGAATTTTGAAGTCATAAAGGAAAAATAAAAGAATAAAGTACTACCTAAGTGAATTGTGTCTTTGAGAAAGGAGAATGCTACCTTGAAAAGGAATACAACAATTAGAAAGACAGTTGGCACCAAAGAAAAATTAAAAGAAGCAGGCTCGTTAATGTCAAACTATGGAGACCCAAACAGAGGAATTGATCCTAATCAAGAAAGATGTTCAAACTGAATATACAACCTCGTATGCATCATTGATTCAAGAATTTGAAATACAAAAATTAAGAATAATTGTGGATGAGTATAAAAAAGAGACCATACGTTACATTTAAAACTAAAAAATGGTTAAGGAATTTTATGCATTGACAAATGTGGAGTTAGAAACAACCCATGAATTGAAGATTCCTCAACTAAAAATTGGAAAGTTACAAGGACGTGTTTAGAAAATGATTCACAAAAAGGAATCTATCATTCAGGATATTCTAGCTTGTCGAGCTCTAGCCTACAATTATGATTGTCTTTGGTTGAATAATAATTAATGGTTAAGGTCAATGCTATACACCAGGTCCTACACTATGAGTTCTCAAATATTTTGGAATTTATAAATAGTTATCATAAGTAGAACAAAACCACACAATATCTCATGTGAGTTATATATGCATAACTTCTTGTTGATGGAACAAAGAGATGAAATATATTTCTTTTTGTGGGAGATGTACAACTCCAAGCCTTCATTTATTTTTCCCAAAATCAGATTAAGTGGTAGACCAATTAAAATATATTTTCTGAGTTAAGGCAAATCAATCAAACTGTGAATTGTGGGTTAAGGCAAAGCATGTATTTGTCTATCAAACATTTCATAAGCGTTTCAAATTTTTTGAGAAGCCTGATTTTCCTTGTACACTCAAGCCAATCCATGAAAGGATATTGACTTTTGGAATTGAGTATTTGAATGGCATTGTTGAGGACGCACTAAAAGGAGCTAAATTTAGATGGACACAATCCTCAAATGCTATTAGGAGTAAAGAACCTTTTTAATGTTAATAATTTTCAACAAGCCCTTTTAAGGATTAATAAGTAAATTGCTTTAGTCATGTGGCTTGGTGTTCATTGGCTAGGATGTAGATACTGACCTCCCTCGATTTGTTTCCCAACATCGATCTACCAACATGAACAAGAATTTTCTGAGAGAGATGAACACGTGGCTTTTGGAGAACTCAGAACCAGGGCAAGATTTAGGCTTAGAGGGGAGGCTACTTATGATGCCTACTCATTAACTTCCCTACATATTAACTACTCTTTTCCAGATGAAATTAGGTCGCATGAGGACATGCAACAAGGTCGGTTGGGGGGTGATGTTTGGTGGTATAATTGTCTCAATTTTTTTTTTTCCATTTCTTGTATAAATTATCATTTATAATCCATGTGTGTGTTTTCTTACTTATCATGAATTAATTTTTTATGAATTCATTTATTTGTAGATTTATATTATAATGAAAAAACTAAAGCTTTTTGTTCATGAATAAGTTAACAAAATATGGAATGAGATTGTGATAAAACATGAATGTTAAAGGTTGGTGTGAAGTAGTTGCATTGAGGGATGATTTTTAGTAAGGAGTCAAAAGATTAAGCATTAGATTTTCTTATAATGAGATATTAGTTATGCTTAGTAGATATTAAAATTCTTCGAGGATTTGAGATTTCTTATGAATTAGAAAGTACACCCTAAGAATCTTTGATTCTCATGACGCTCCTTATCATGAAAAACTTCAATGTAATATTTTCATGTAGTTTAAAAGAGGAAACGCTGCTTCTAACTCAAGGATTGTAATTCAAACTCTGAGACAAACAATACTGTATCTTGTAATATTTTGCTAAAACTAATTAATGAAAGTCCCCTTTAATTGATTCCAAGATTTACTTGTGCATTTTATGATCTGAGTTTTTAACAAGTAGGCTAAATCCTAGGTAGTTGATCTTGATTCCTTGGACAAGCATTGTCTCTTTGTGTGATATAAATTAGTTTAGTTTCCAATTGAATGCAATTTCCTTCCTTTGTTGTTACTTGGAAGGATTAGCATTGTTTCCTAATTGATCGATAAGATAGTCGTTAGTATTCATTTCATGCGTTATTTCTCGTATGAAGAAGTCTGTAACAATTTCCTTTGACTCGTTTAGAACATATATGTTCTTTCTTTTGACTTGTTGTTTATTTAATTTTAAATAGGTAATAGACCCAACACAGTGTTAAATAATTTTTCCCTAGTGTTTTGATTCCATGAATGTTTTTGATTTTACTATTTGCTTCTCTATAAGCGAAGATGTAATGTTGAACTTTCTTATCTTTCTTATAGTATTCTCGACAATATGAATGATGATATGGTTCCATTTTTTATGATTATCATCCCTTATTTTTTAAATTATTTCTCCATTTTCTTGCTCTCCAACATAATAAGTACGCATGCCAATGTTTGTGCTTGGCCTTCCATTATAATTTTTTTTTTGAGAAAACAAATCTTGTTATTATGCTCGTAGACACCCAAATAGGGAATGGAAAAAGCTCATTAATATAGTTTAATGTATCATAATAAGAGTTCAAGACCAACATATACAACTTTAAATACACACGTGTTGTTGATGAAGACCCAAAATTTGTGAATGTTCTCTAAAGAATTTTTACAATGTCACAACTTAGAATTTGAAAACTAGAAAGAATTTGTGATAAATGATTTAGGAAATATTTGCATTATGATTCGATTTCATTGGAATATTCGAGGATTACTAGACATAATTGTTGTTATCAGTCAAAATTTCTCCTGGTTGTGTAAGAGAAAACCCCAAGGTAACCTCAAACCAAACTTTTAGATTGGAAACTAGCCTTTCCAATCTAGAGGGGGCTCCCTCTATGAGTCTGCTATCCATTGTCACTTCACAATAACTCATGTGATGAAACACAGTGGACAAATATTCAATTAGGAAAAGGCTTTGTAGATGTGGTAGGACAGAGAAGCAAATAACCATTGGGCATGGAGTCTAATGGGCGAATCTTAATAAGAAGTCTCAAGAAACTCGTTGGATGAACAAAATATTACAGAGGCATGGTAGACAATGTTCTATTAGATCATTTGATTATCAAAGCTGAAAGTAGAAAGGAGAAAACAATCCATTACAAAATATCATCTAACATGGATGAATTATGAAGAAAATTTAAAAAGAAAACATAAAAATATTTGAATATGATGATTACAGAGCATCAACGATGAATTCTATATCATATAGCTTTTACTCAAACATGAAGAATACTCATTCAAGAAAGGCACATGAAAATGATCATAACACAAGAAATACAGACTGTAGAACACTAACATAGGAATCTCTAGGAAAATTTTTCAAGTACTTCTATCTTGAAAACTTCTATTAGATTCAAAAATAGTATTACAATACACCAAAAATTCTCTCTTTAAATTCGACCACTACTATGATTACAAATCATAAAATATATAACTGTTTACATCCTATTAGCTTTGCTAGCTTTCAATGTGTTGTTGAGACCTTTTGGCACTTGTATGATCAGCTAGAAACATGTATCGTTGTTTCAAAATGATACCTAGACATAATAAGATCCCTAATCAATGCAAACGGATCTCCCTTAATGGCGCTTGGAATGAGAAATAACACTTTGATTTGTAAATAGACGCACACTAGGACACAAATATTCTTTGGCAATTTTAGGTGCTTCTGTTTAGAAGTGGGGATAAATCCCACATTGCTCAGGTGGGGAGATATTTTTGTGTTTATCTATCTCACTTGAAACAAGTGAATCCTATAGTCGTAATAACTACGCTTTAGAAATCATATCTCGCAATTACGACTCATGACAAATATTTCATCGTAACTGTGATGAACTAGGGCACCAAAACTAAAAAAAATGACATTTTTCTTGACCCTTGCAACAATATGGGCCACACCATCGTGCTATGCCGTCACAATTTAGTCGTATATATCGTAGTTATGTATTTCCCTTCATTCCTGCTCATTGCAATTCCTAGGAGCATCGTTACAACATCATTTTTAGCAATGACCTTTCTTGCCCAGTTCCCAATGATGTTCCGTGTTGTCTAGAATCCATTAATAATCTTGCAGTGAAAATTTTTCTGGAAAACTTCCTTTTCTTTCCACCTTCATGGTTGTCATATTGTTGTCCATTTTATTCCATGGATCCAACTAGCCCATTGAGTTGTCACATCATCTCTTTCTACCTCCCACTGCCCCTTTATTTATTGACTAGGCTTCATCTGACTCTTCTATTTCTTGTTAGGTTCCACTCAACTCTTTTCTTGACCTCCATTACCTTATTTTCCACACACAACGATTACTGAGTCCCAAAACATAAAAATGCAAGAATAGGAAAAATGAGGAATAATAAAAGTTCGTAATAGAAACACAAAATCACAAGCGAGATATCATGGCCATGTTCACCATCAATAGTCAAAGCAATGAATAAAATATCAGGCCAACAATAAAAGGCAAAAATTGTAAAACATTCAATAATCCCACAACAACTCAATCCCATGAGTTTTGGCATTTCAGTGTGTCCTTCACCACCATATGTATGTATATGAAGTCACACTGAGTCTTCTCCAAGGTTTCATGACAACCTTAAAATTTCAGTGCCCCTATAAATACTCCAAGAAGGGATCTTTTGATGCTTATAAGAGATCTTGAGGGAATCCCCCCTCCTCTCCCTAACGTTATAGGTTGTTGGTTCATGTTCTTGAGGCTCATGTGAACTACTCTTCTCTTGTTGTACCGAGGTTTATCATGTGCTTCCACACACACTCATTTGTTAGTTGAATCAATATAATATACCAACCTCTACTTCACCATGTTATGCCTAACATGTTTCCCTAAATTGTTCACACATATAAAGTTTCATGTCAGTCACATGTTCCAAAAACCAGGAATACATATGTCAACTTGTTTACAATCACACCATTACAAGATTTAGAAATCAACCTTTTTACCAAGACCAACAATATCCATCAAAATTAGGCTCTTTATAGAGGCCAAAATCATTAATTAAAATCAATATATTTACCAATTCTAATAAGCATGACATCTACAGTCTTAAAATTTAGTTAGAGAGTAATATAACACATCAAAATTTATCATATTTTAATTTCACAATTATAATATCATCATGGAAATGCATGCAAAACACTATCTGCAATCAACACATAGTGATCAATCAAAGTGCTACAACTAGCACCCCACTTTCCCAAGCAAGAAAGAATTAGAAACAATACATAGTCCACAATCAACATATAGCTATTAATCATAATGCTACAACCAACACCCACTTGCACAAGAAAGCAATAATAAAAAACATATCACTCTATAATAGAGTCAAAAAATCCCATGCCCTAAAGGTCTAACACAAACCCCTTTCCTTTTCATTCATTTTTCCTTGAGCCCGTCTAGTCCAAGTGTTGAACTTGGATGCTCTATCCTTATAATGTAATAGGATCTTAATATGATGTTATATCGCCTTAGAGTCCCAATTTTATCTCTAAAGGTCCAATGTTGAACCTTTTTGGGCCTTAGGGTGTTTCAGGGATACTCGAGTTGTTCTCAATCTTTAATCCCTGAACTAGGAAACTTGGTCCCACCCAAATTTCAGGCACACCATGCTAATCCATGTACCATGCCCCTCGGGTGCAACAAACTTTCCTTATTTTATCACATGAGATGACTTTTCATCTTAGCCCCATCAACCAAGACTCTCTCTTATTGCATACCTTACCAAGACAAGGGGTCTCGAGGTTTGAGACCTCGAGACATTACTGTCAAGTGCTATCACCAGTCCCATTAAGTGATGGGTTAACACTCCATCTTGGTCTTCGTCATTCCTCAGGCCTCCTCTAATGCATTAAATCAAGCCACCACAAAGTTCTAGAACCTGAGGCTTCGAGATGATGTCTTACTAACATCTCTCACCTCATAATGTAATCCCTTAGCACCTTATGCATATTCAAACACACACACATACACATATCAATGACAAAATCATATTTGATACTTAGCTAGTTTTCAATGCTTCTCCTCCTTAGCTTGTCGAACACCCCTTTCTCAATGCACAAAGAATTTGGGCCATTTCTTTGAGCTTTTATACACAATACATATTATATATAATTATATATATATATTATATATATACACACACACATATATATATCTCTGTGTGTGTGTATATATATACATATACATATATATCTCTGAGTGTGTGTATCCACACACACACACATCGATGCCTCTCTCAACGGGACCATGCAGCCTCTTTCTTGAGCGTAAATAAAACACTTGACCCAATTGTCATATACATATATATGCATTTAACCATCCCACTTGAGCTTATCCAACAACTGTTCTCAACACCTACAAAATTTGACTATCCCTCCTAAGCTTTAACATAATAGAAAATCCCATCGACTCTCTTTCTCCCTCGCACAAGAAATTACTCTACCTATGGTTGCTCATATGCATAATGAGTTTATCGAGCTAATTATGGACTTAAGAACCTTAGTGGCCATTTTAGCTTGCCTGCAACCTGAGCATCCATTCACTAACCAAATAATAATGGTACTCAGGCACACCCCTTCTGGGATTATCATGGGGCTTTCTCAAGGAACCCTCAGTCATTATATTAGAGTATAAACCACTCAGGAAGCCATCTTTTATTATCATAAGAATGGCAGAGTGACATGGAGCATCAAGCATCCCACACATGCACATTCATCCTTCAAGCATTCATATGATATACACAATTAATACGAACATTCCCATTAACAAAGTTTGTCATATAACAATAATATAACATCACAGTGGAATGAAATTCACAACAACATAAGTAAACTATTTATCATGTATTATGCATGAGCCTGACAACTGAGATTAGTACTCTAACTCTCGAATCAACTTTATATTAGCTACATTGTAGGTTTTATTGTAGTTAATCACCCTTGAGCTAGGTTAAAAGCTTGAGGAAGAGTGCTCAAGGGAAATCAATCACAGTCAAAATCCACTGGAAATCTAGAGATTAAACCATCTCCACCCAACTATACCGACATTAATTCCGAGTGTCTCCACCTTAAACTGAAATCTAGAGACAAATGAACAAGTGAAAATCAATAGTTAAGCCATAAAGACACAAAGCTACCTTTTCAATACCAGGAATTCAAAGGAGTCAAGGTCTCCACCCAAACCAAGAATTCCAAGACTCTTGATCAACCTTCACTTGAAAATTCTTCTTTTCCTCCCCAACATTGCCAACCGATGTGCTCAACAAGATCTTTCCCCAACACTGCTTGTGCCTTCTTCTTTTTCCAGTTGAGTTTATTTCTTGCCTAGTTGTGTCTCCTCCTCTTGTTGTTCACTCCCCTCCTTTTCTTCCAGCTCCTCTATTTTCTCACCTGCTCATTGAATTTCCCAAAGGCATAACCCATGAAGTAATCAAAGGGGTATGGGATTGTCCTCCATTGCGAAAGCCCATATTATTTCTCCAACTAACCATTAATTTCAACCAATTTTTATTTAAAACTTACCAGCTAGTCACGACTGTCATTAAATAGGCGCTTTTGCTCAGTTTCCTGAGCAATCTCCTCCATAGCTCTAAACCTGTTTCCCTTGATATCAATCACTTTGTTTTATTTCCCAATTTAATTATAAGGTATACAATTTATAAATATTTACAAGAGGGATTAACGAAAGAGCTATCTCATATGCTCACAAAACCTTTGCACCAAGGATTCAACCCTAAAACCTAACTTGCAAACCAGCTTGTGAAGTGCGACCACCGCTTCCCCTACATCATTGAGCTCTATGCCTCATCAATGACTAGGAGTAGGAATAGGGACCGAGAATGAAATGATGAGGGGCTGTAAACATGAAATCCAAGCACAAGTGAGAACAAAGGATGGTGAGAAAAGTTCTACTTGCTCACTAGCCCCTCTAAAATCCACGAGTAGATCTAGGAAACCAAGCCAATAACCAAAAAGAAATAACTACCATCCATTATGGAGAAGTTAGTGAAGGAGAGTAAGGCAACTATAATATCCATTTTTCAAAATGAAGGCGGGAAGAAGTGAGCTACCTTCATAATGACCAGAAATGAGAGTATAGCTTGAAAGATTTGAGAACTATCAAACATAATGTGGTGGTTATAAGGTAAAAAAAATAGAGCATCCTAGAGCATCCATGCCTTTGTGGACACTATTCCTAGTGGGAGGTGGCTCATATAGGGAATATGGATGGGGAATGGCATGGAACATTCATTTCATTCATTGCGTGGAGTAATGGTGGCCCTGCAACTCCCTCCAATATAACATCCCTTCTCACCCAATACAAGGGTAACTTCCCTTACATTTCTCTTAATGTCATTAATATTTATTATAGTGAAATTATCCTTAAATTATACAATCATAATACCAAGTTTTAGTATGACCATCAATTGAAGAAAACACAAACTAAAAAAACATTGAAATTTCACGAGCCATGAAATGTTATTGAAATGGAAAGAATCAAACCTATAACCTTTTACTAAGTCAGAGAATCGTGGTAGAAAGTAAAAAGAGCATACCAAGTTTTTCCTTCACATTTGTCGGGAAATATTTGTGCATTCTATGTTGATCATCTTGGGTTAAAACTACAACTTCTATTACATTTACCGAGTTCGTGTTTGTTTCCCAAGAGACCAAATTTACATTTAAAATGTTTGTTGCTTTCCCTTTCTTCAATGCATTGAAATGATGAAATGCACCTAATAAAAAAAACATAACAAAGTCATGGTTCCATTCCTATAAAGATGAAAATAAATCAATTACCTTATATGAGAGTTTCCCATTCTTACTAGCTGGTTTCAATATTTAAGACCCTTTCTTAAGTAATCCATCATCTTTATTAAGCATCCTCCTTCACCACGGTCTCCACCAGCATTATTACTTATTCCAACAATAAATAATGGTATAATGTTTTCATAAAATATTATGGCAACATTCTTAAGGAAAGTTTCTCTAAGTCTCTTTACCTTCATCTTCTATCAAAACTATTAAGGGCCTTTTTGGGTCAACAAGAGATGCAACCAAGGTACAATATTTCGTCTCAAATAGGACAAACTATTAAAACTACCTTTTAATACCTTTTTCCATATGTCCCATTTATGTTCTTTATATGTTGAATCATATTGATGCTGGCTGATGTTGGAGTCCAAGGCTCCCATTATTTTGGTGTTTTACTATATCATACCATTGAGGTTCAACAAATATAGAGAAAAGATAGAAATTATGCTCAAGCCCTACACAACCTAGCAATTAAGAGAACTTAGGAAGGGATTACGCAATATGACTACAAGGCTATTGAATACTATAAAAGTGATATTTTTTTTTTTATTATGTTTGGAGACAACAACCATTTCAAGTTGGAAGCTTAGCATCCTTACCTCCCGAAATGGTAGTATTTTATGCTTGAAAAATATTTATAGATGGATTTTTCTCACGATTATTTATTTTCATTTGAATACCTAGCGATTAGTTGGAGTTGCTTGATATGGTGGTTAAATATTTAACATGGGTTAAAATAGGCTCGTATGTGGTTGAATATCCAATACATCTCATAAATTTAAATTACGTGTCGAAAGATTTTACAATTGCTTAATCAAACATTTTTATTATAATTGACTTTCCTCATTAATACATTTTAAGAAATCTTTATATCATTAAATATGAGTGGGCACCACCTTCATGAGTATTTTCTATTTCGATTGACCAAGTGAGTTAGACTTGGTAAGATGGTATATCATTAAATATGAGTGTGAACCATGTTACGAGATTATTAACCAAATGATAGCGACCGGTTATAAATGGTAATTATCGCAAAAGGGAGGGAACTTTTAATTTGAAAACATAATACATAATTTCTTTCCCTATGTTTTTGGTTAATAGAAATTTTGATTAATTATTAATTTGTAATTAATTAAAATAATATTAGATTTATTAAATATTAACAAGGATGAAATAAAAATAAAATTAAATTGTTAAGTGGATATAGTTAAATTGGTTGGGAGAAATGTTGTTATCTTCTCTAGTCAAGTTCAAATCCATTATGACATATTTGAGTTCATAATGAATATATTATTGTAATGGTTTCAAGCCTTATTGTTTAAGAGTCTCCTAAATATTGAAACATATGTATTCCTCGTACATGTATATTCTTTATATAGAAAAAAAATAAAACTAAATCCTAATGCTTAGAATCAAGTAAATCAACCTTAGAAAATGATAATAAAATGGAAAAATGTTGTCCATAGACTTGTCTCTTTAAGTAGTAATCAAATACATACATTTAAGCACCCACGAGGGATTTGAACCAGTAACCTATCGCAAAGAGTGCCTTAACAATGCACCCATTCACCGTCAATCCAAAACCCATAGATATATATATGTGTATATATATAATCTCAAATTTTTTTTTAAATGTTTAATTTTAAGCCAAATACATAGCTTTTCCTACACGTAGTGAATATAAATATTTATAACATAGTGAATATAAATATTTATAATCTCATTAAATAACTTTTGGATATCATTTTGTTATTCATTTAATATATAGGAATTTTAATTTTTAGATATACTTTTATTATTTATTTAATATATACATTTTATTATTTTATTGTAATAATAAAAGTATAAAATATAGAACTTCAAAGCAACCTATAATGGATTCAAAAGCATTTTCTTAATAAATGAAAGTGTTTTGCAATAGGCTAGTGATATGAAGACATATTTACAATGTCAAACATGCTTTTATTTAACCTTGTTTGTTCAACACTTTTCAATCTAGTGTTAGGTGTCAAGGTGAGTTATCCATTATCATGGTGGAAAGTTGGAAAAATATACATAAAGGGATTTTAATGTTAACAATTACCTTTCAAATTAGATGAATCGTTCATACAAATACACTTACCTCCTTAATATGTTTTTTCTCCTTGGTTTATCTCCTTAATAGGTTAAATTATAATAGTGTCTAATTTATCATTTGATAGTGTCTAATTTTTTATTTGTTAGGTAGTGTGTCAATTTTTATGCGTTAGGTCGTGTGTCGTGTTCATTAAGCCAATAGTGACCCCTAAGTCTCCCCAGAAAACAATATTCCTTGGGAAACTTCATGGAAAGAATCTTTGGTGTTTGGTTAGATTTATAATGATATTTAAATATAACCTAAAACTGGTAAGCCTACTATGATAATCTTAAACATATGTAAAACCCTTATTGTAGGTTATTGATCTAACCACACATCAAAAAGTGATAATAGTCCTCACCTTTTATGTTTGAAATATATGTTATGGATTGCAATGATTTCTAAGACTATTATTTCCATAGCTTTAAGTGAAATTTTTATAAAATGTTTTATTGGGATAAATCATATATTTTTTCGTTTTATTGGTTTTATATGAAGATGAATCAATATCAATATTATATTTTTTAAATATTTTTTAGATTTTAAAATGAAAATGATTTAAGATCTATTTATATTAATTAAATAACATTATTATTAAATTTAAATTTAAATATTGTTTTAAATTTTATATAGTTATTATTAATAAATGATTTAAAATCTATTTATATTAGATTTTGCAAAATGAAATAATATTATTATTAATTTAAATTTAAATATATTTTTTAATTTTATATGGTATTTATTATGTTAACTGTTGAATTGTTTCACTATGACAAAACTATATATTAAATATGATAAACAATTTATTTTGTAATTTGACAAAATCGCTATCCTTATTACTTTGAATATATTTATTATTTCTAATAAGTACAAAGCAACTTGTAATTTTCCCACAACCCATGCATAGAAGTTATTTATTTGGATAATCATTGATAATGGCTAGTGAACAATTAATGGTGCCAATATGACAAGAACCATTTTTCATCTTCATGAGCGTTTCTCTTGAGATTCATATTTATAGTGAAATCATCAATTGTGTCTATCTTTAGGTTTAGATTCAAAACCATAAGTTGATGAGACGTGACTAATACACAATAAGTGATCCTCAAACTTTGCTACCTTACCAACACTCTTTTCATTATGCCAAATAAGTGCAAATCAAAACAAAACAAAGAAAAAAATAAACAAACTAACTCAAATATTAGTTTTTCATTCTAGTAGAAATATATTAATATGAATATGGAAGAACAAATGCCGATAATTACTAGCGGACTAGCCACAAGTATCCCAATTCCATTAATTTGAATTTAAAGATGTCAACCAATATCATATAGCATCAAGTAAACTATCTTATGTTTCAATTAACTTCCCAACAACTATAATGTAAAGCATTATATAACGAAACTATGGAAGACAAATTATATTTTAATTCCATATGCATTAATCAATCATCCATATAAATCCAATAACTAATTGGAGGCTATGAATAATGTATTGTGAACTATTTTTGACACTATATCAATGAATCACATATAGTGAGTACGAGAAAATTTCCATTAGGCGGTTGCAATTGCAAAAAAAAAAAAAAAAAAAAAAAAATTGGGTTGAGACCTTATCATTACTAAGTACAAGAAAGCCTGTATTAGTCAACCTCCGTAATGAATTGAAGCCAAATGATACATTAATCTATGCACTTATCATATTAATTCCATATGCATTAATCAATCATCCATATAAATCCCATAACTAGTTGGAGGTTATGAATCATGTATTGTGAACTATTTTGATACTATATCAATGAATCACATATAGTGAGTATGAAAAAATTGCCATTAGGCATTTGCAATTGCAGTAGATCAAAATTTAGGTTGAGACCTTATCATTATTGAGTACAAGAAAACCCTCATCCGTCACCCTACTTAATGAATTGAAGCCAATTGATAACATTAATCTATGCACTTATCACTAAAAAAAATATTGAATATCATTAAGGCATACTTGGATTAATTTACCTATGTTCTTCCTTGATCCATGAAATTACCTTCCAATGCTTATAGTGAAATTTTGAGCCCCACTTCCCCACTCCATTATTTTAGAAGACCAATTCAAATAAGTAGAATAAGGGTTCCTCCCTTTCTTGGTGCTTCTAGTATTAACTTACTTTGCAACTTCATTCAAAACATACCATGGAAAAGGCATGTGACCAACCTCAATGAGGACATTTTTATTTACAAGGATTTCAAAATTGAGTTTGACCTCATTTGGGATTTTATTAGGACCATTGAGGTTATTTTATCTCATTCATCTTTTATATCCTTAAAATGCTTGGCTTGTGTGTTCTCAAATGATGTTTCTTGCACTTTTCTCTATCCTCAATTTGTCATGTTTGTAGGCACCTCAATTCCCCACCCCTAGTTAAAAAAATTACTTTCTCCTTTATACTTATTAAACCCAAACCTACTTGAAACTTGTGCCCCACTCAACATCTATATTAATAGTCAAATGATATGTTTGTTACACACAACAATTGTTAACCTTTGTTTGCAACCCATTAACCACTTTTACTAAGAATAAGATACATGCACTATTCAAAAAACTTGGAGGAGGGACCTCCATAGTGGTAGTGAATGGAAGCAAACATGTGTGATTCTAATAAGTATTGAAGGATGCATGTGCAATATTCATTTTAATCTAAGGGATGTGTATGAAAATTTTCTTTATATTATTTATGTTTGATGCTTATTAATGATTGTTATTGCAATTTTACATTACTTTCACTATGTATTCATGAGTGAATGTATTAATTACGCATCCATCAAAGTGTTACCATACTAGAATTTTCACATGCTTTGACGAGAGTTGGAAAATTATGTAGTGGCTTTAATGGAGAACATTCATAAGGATTTCAAGGCATATATGCGACCATATGCAAATCATTGAAACAAACACAATCCTTGTATTTTGAAATATTCTGTTTTGTTACCAAAACCAACCATACTCATATCAATTAATCATTATGCTAAGAATCATCTCCTCTTTGTGTTTGATTAGTGCTCTATTTTTTGTTTTACTGAGAATAGATCATGATGTCCACATACTTTGTGTTGAATATATTCTATGTGACAACATGGTGGTATGTTTGGGCCATAAGTTTGTGTTACTTTTCTAGTTAAATGGCATAAGATTCCTATTTTAACATATTTCATATGGCATACTTGCTAAAATTCATTGCTAGTTCTGGATATATTCATGGTCCAAGTATGTCCTCTTTGTCATGTTGAAGTATTTGGGTAATCAAGGTTAAAGCACATAGTATTACCATTCAAAGGAGCTTGTATAGAGAGAACTTAGTCAAAGGATGAGAAATGTCCTTTGAAGGGACTAGGGGCTTGAATAAGAAAGCATCATAGGAAATACATTCTTGCATACAACCTTGAATTTGTCTATTATGATTGGATAAATAAATACATGATTGTTGTATTTAGTGGAAGGTTGATGTGTAAGCAAGATTGACTACTAGTATAGAGAAGCCATTGATTTTTCTTGCTTTGTAATACTTGGTTTAAAACTATATGATACTTAATATAGACATCTAAACTATTCTTTGAATGTGAAAGAATTTTAAAATTTTAGAGGAAAGGGAAATTACGTTTAGTATTGTACACCTTTGATTTTTTTAAGGAACACATAAAAAAATTAAGCACGGATTGTATCTTTGTCATTGGGCCAAATGAAAATATAATAG
The DNA here is from genome assembly GCA_000404065.3 of Pinus taeda. Classification (NCBI taxonomy): domain Eukaryota; kingdom Viridiplantae; phylum Streptophyta; class Pinopsida; order Pinales; family Pinaceae; genus Pinus; species Pinus taeda. The sequence continues at coordinate 28,524 of APFE030764167.1, read as the reverse complement.
CATCGATATGCATACACATGTTTAGGCATTAATGAGATATTTTCTTGGGTTGGCGTGTTGGCATTGTTGGATCTAAAGAAGACCATTGTGACCATTGCCGCATCTAGGGTTGGCATAGTAGGTGTAAAGTTTACTTCTAATGGTGGATGTACTAGCAACCATATTTCCTTGGTAATATGTAGTAACATTTGTTTTCAACTCATTAACAATTCTAGGCTCCAAATAAGAACCTAGGCTAAAATTTTAACATCTTGAATTTTCTCACCCAAACAATCATCTAATTTTCCATTAATATAACCAATATAAAAATATAGAATTAACTATTAGATTATTTCTTAATACAATAACACCTTAGAAAGTGAGAAAATCATGTAATACAAAGGATGTTCTTTTACGTTGTCATTTTAAATCCCATCTTTAAAATACAACAATTGTCTCATGTATCACACAATTCTTTCTCTTGAATTGACATGTGAATGTGGGGAACTTAAAAAGTGTATTATTTGCAATTGCTAGGTATATTATCAACATTTAATAGGATTTGTGATTTTTCCTCCCGGAGGATTTCATAATGGAGTTTAAACTCACCAAGGATTTTCTTAGGACCACTAAGGCTATGTTTTCCCATTTGTCTTTTGTATATTCAATTCTTGGCCATTATGTTCTCAAAACATTCTCCTACTCCCTACTCTACTCTCCATTTTTTATGCTAATTGATCATAACAAAGTGATTTCTTTCACCATTTTAGTGTAATGCTAATTAGTCCATATGCAAAGTTGATATGATGATTGAGAACATAGCTACATGTCTTGAGCAATGTCGTCTTTTGCACAAGCTTTTTATAGGCTATGAACTACAATATTCTTCTAAAGCATCTTAAAAATTTCATAAGCAAAGTACCTATATTCTTAGGCTTGATTACAAGCAAGAACTTTCTACTTTGTAGCTCCCCCTTGTTTTATATACGAGTAGTGATCAATTTGTTTCCTCAAACATGATGGAAACCATCAACATTTATTTCTTTTGTAATTGTTGTCCATACAAATCTTGCGTAATGGAAAAACTCATGGAAACTAATTAGATTCTACAACCATTTAGCTTCCATGCACATATCTCCACTTCTCCATATATTTGACATGCATTTATCCATTGTGCAAGAAAATCCTAAGATTTTATTTCCATATTCAACAAGCCTAAAGCCATTAATTTTATAAATTTTGTGAGTAAGTATGCATTTGAATGTGCGGGTTGAATTAAAGAAAATAAAACCAGTAATTGTCTTTTTAAAAAATATAAAATCAAATTTATATTATTTAACATTGATATACAAGTGAAATGGTTTTTCAATAGAGAGAAGAGAGATGGTCCCTAATGCTAATTCTAATAATAATACCTCATCCCTATATTATTACAATTAGAATACACATAAGAGGTTCATCTCATAGGTCATTTCCATATAATTATTTAATTATTTGATTCACTTCATCGTTGTTTATAATGTGTTTATATTTGTGATAGAATGCATGTGAAGAATATCGTTCTTTCTATGAGACACCATATCTTGATCATTTCCATGCTTATTATTGTATATTAGTACACTACTAATTGCATATTGATCATGAGATGAGGAGGATCCAAACTAGGATACTTTGCATAATGTAGAGAAAATATTGGAAGTGTTATAATTAGATTCACCTCCTAGCAAGAGCATGGTATTCCCATTGTAACCTACCCTCCCATCCCCTTGGGATATTATTTGATAGTGGAAGCTGATACTTCTAAAATTAATCCAATCTCCAAGGTCTTTTATAAAGGAGTCACAAAAATCCTCTTTATCCAAACTCATTAGAACTTAAAAAAAATACACCAGTGACTTTTGGATACAAACCACGAGGTGTTTCCACATAATCTCAGGCCCACTGTGCCACCATGCCCCAGTGGAAAGAGGATATACACTGGAATTGGTGCGACGTGATGGAAAAGTTTGCATTGGATGACATGCATATTCTTGTCTCACACCTTCTGTCAAACACACCAACATTTGGGAAGTGATTGTTGTCAAATATTCGTGGCGAGACATGGAGGTTTAAGTTAGGTAATTGGTATATTCCTGTTTTGAGCATTCTGTCTACAATGCCCACATTATAAAACACACATTGCAAAACTCCTCTAGGGATATGAGCCCCACGATGACATGTCACCTTGACACATAGAATCTAGACTAGTACCACATGAAACTCCCAAGCCATGTGGCACCATAAAATTATTGTGATGTGTCAGGTAGATTCATCTAAATCAACATCCTAAAATTCCCATTCTAGTTGTCACGTGTCACCCATGTGGCTCTTCCACATCTCACTAAGTAATCCATGTTAGCGGATCAACCACACCATTCAAGTCACGTCCTTATGGGATCCTTACAAGGCATCCATAATATTACTATGAATTCATGGAACTTTCCATGTCATCCTAATTTTTGGGTCTCATGTGAGGGTCTAACCCCTTCATGCAAATCATTGATTTCAGGTTGTATCCAATCCTAGGGAAAATTCGGGTGCACCATAGTTTTCACCTTTTCAAACTTGCTAGACCCTTGGACCTACGAGTCCCTACAAATCCAAGAAAGAAATACGGGCCTAGCCAACCGTCCAACCTTGCATGATTAATCATCTATGTGTGTTATAGACATATTTGGGAATTGCAACCCCAATCATATATGTCCATAAACCAAGGGCTTCTGAGTCCCTAAAAGTGTTGTTTCACACCCTAAAGGAACAAGGTAAGCTAATTACATCATCTCCTAGAAGTTCTCCATGGAAAACTGCTCAGAACTGGTCAAAATTGGACCATACAGACAACTCAGTGCTAAGGGTGTGATGCATCTCACCTTCCACATGCAAAAAGTGCGATGCATATTGAAAGTCCCTTCTGTAGGGTGCGATGGGCAAGAGTAGACAAATGGCAGAGACAGTTTGTAAGGTGGATGATCATGGAATCTTTGAGAAACTTCTCCTGTGACACTTGCCTCTCTGAATTCGCCCAGGGATTAGTAAGAGATCATGAATCTCCAAGTGGAACCAAGAACTATCAGAGAGAGGACACTAATCAAAATCCCAGAAGCTGACTCACACCCCTGCAAGCATCTATATATGGAACCCTCATCCCAAAGATCCAAAGGCTGGAATTTTGTATCTTGTAAGGAAGTGTTGTTAGTTTCTTGGTGGAATATCATAGTGTCGGGTGATCTAAGCTTTTCATGAGGTGAAGAAGGGCTTTCATGCTGGGAGGATGACACTAGGTCAGATCAATGGGTTGTAAACCTCTCTTCTACTCTTTCTATCAATAAAGATATTCGAGTTTTCCTCCACATTCTTGTATGTTTGATGATATATGCATTTGTGTGGTCAATATATATCTTGTCCTATATTGTTTATGGCTGTAGATCCTAGTACTTTGGAGGTATTATGTTGCTTTGACTTTACGGGTACTCTTTGAAGTGGGGTAAGCAAGGAAGGAGCGGCAAAGATCTGTCAAAGGGGAGAAGGAACAAGCAAGGAACCAAGCGAAAGATTGAGGTTGGTATTCTTTACTCCTCTCCTATCTACTTCTCATAAAGGAAAACGAAAGTAACTTTAGTTTGTTTGTTTCTAAGATAGCTACCCGTTTTAGTGGGACTAGTAGCTCTGAATGGACACTAGATTTCCCGATAACACCAGGTGGTTGTCCTTTTCAGCCCTTCACCGCCACTTAATAGTGGTGTATTCGTTGTCAACCTATTCACATTGGCCACAAAATAAACCCTCACCTCGCAAGAACTCTAGCTATGAGTGAACTGTGATTGTAGACCATTATCGGTGAAAATGATTACCATCGAGAAATTTTTTGCTCCATCTCCTACACAAGCATAACAAGCAACAACACCCTTGGGCCCTGTTACCCACCACTTTGTGGGTGATATCCCCAGGAGAAATTTTTCTCCATGATGAACCTCAGTCAGCAACCAACAACCCCTTGATGCCTCCTACTAGCTTGTTGTGCCATTTCTCTAGGACTTGAGCCAGCCATGTGGTCCCTCACCCACCTGTATTGATCATATTTTTGAAGGTGGGCCTCCTGAATCTAAAGGTATGTCTCATAATTTGGTAATTGAGTATTGGGTTTAATTATCATGGATACTTTTGGGCATGGATTGATGGGGGGATTTGGCGGAAAGAGTGGCTTAGTTTATGCTCTTGTCCCATTCATCTCTTTTGGTTGTTACACTTGGACCTTAGACTCATGGGATCTCCTTTATTGATCATTTGGTTATAAGGTGGTACTACTTGGGAAACCCCGACTTTGGGTGTGTGGTCCTGCTCCTTTACCTACACATATTACTCCCTTTCAACTCATTATACCCCCATTCATCTTTTCTCCCACTTGGGTCCACATTTACATTTTGGGTCCACAGAGGGCTAGCCTCCCTATCCCCTTACCCCCACCTTGGGTCAAGCTTAGAATGATGCCCCGGAGGTTGAAGCAATTAAAAGAAAATTTGAAAAGCATAATTGACCACATTTAACAAAAAAAATTACCACAAAATGCCAAAGATGGTCAAGACAAAATAATCAGCAAATGGGCAAAAGCCAATGCATGAGCTCTACCCCAATCCATGGTCATCACCCTGGTTCCATAGGCCCTAGATGAGCCTCATTTATCATTCAGGAACCCATGATTATCCCAACCCCTGGAGGGCAATGAACTGCCCTACCTAAAAGGGGGTAATCATTGTTATATCTTACGTATCATGCTCTTTTCCTTTGAGCCTCGAGCAATTAATTAAAGAAATTCATAAAAGGAAAAAGTTGTATAAGGAAGGGTGGAAAAATCAAGATCGGGGCACCTCATGTACCATGATTGCCCCCTCCTACACATTACATACCCAGGTGTGGGCTTCCCCTTATCTATCTACCCCTATGCCCCATTATGTGGCCCAGGATTGCCCCTCTCATTCCATATTCCATTCCACTTATTTGTCACTTGCCACCCCATTAGAGGGATGTATCTTGAACATACAATCCCCTTTAAGGGTTGAAATCACCTAATAAGGTACTTGGCTCACCCCCTTTGGAGCTTGGAGACACTAGTACATGCCAAAGCCCACTACAGAAGGGAATTCCATTATGAAGTGCCCACTTTGTTATCCATGATTTGTAAGCTCGTTTACCCAATTATTTTAATGACTGGTTGTACTAGAAGCCTAGGGGATGCATTCAATCTTATGCAAGATTATAGGTGGTTTCCATTTGGGTTTGGTCTCCCTATGTGGGATCCTAACCCGAGAGGTCTACATGGAACATGTAGGGTGTGCATAGAGAGCCATGGGCATCCACAGTAGCAGACTGCACTCCATGGATCTTCATGGATGCTTAGAAACTACTAGTGATCCACTTTTGGGATGATGGTGATATGCTTGGTACATTATGCCCAGCATGCTCCCACAGGAGCTCCACACTCTTGATAGGTGTCCCAAGACTTGTACGATGTCATGGAATCATTCATTCCACCACTTAGCCCTTTGCAGAGGATCTATAGGCATCTCTAATTCATATGGAGACCCATGGGGTCATTTATGTGCCCTCACACCCACTGGGAGCACCACATGTCTACTACTTGGAGAACAAGGGACCACCCCCTTGTCCACCACATTCTGAGGAATTTGTTCCTTGGTATGGCACTTCAGAATATTATTGAACCTTTGGAGTGTCCTATGAGATGCACCTATTATTATTTGGCCCCTTGTGAGGCTTATTTTTACACTTGTGAGCTAGTTTGGTGGGCTTGTCACCAATAGGAATTTTATTTGCACATTATTTTGTCATTAGGGGCTAATGTAGGCCCATAGGTTAATTTGAACTCCTTAGGAGGCTATATATTGATGTTAGATACATTCATATGTATCATCACTTGACTTGGGATCTCTGTAACCATAGAGAATTTCACACTTTTTCCTTGGTGGATATTTTTTGGAGATGGATGAATATTGATGTATGGATTAGGGTCATTTCTCTTGTCTTGGAGCTTTATTGTGCAAATGAAATGCTGGTTGGATATACTCTATAATGTTGTAAATAATTTTTAATGTTATTATATTTGTTGTTGCATACTTCTAAAATTAGGGCTAGTTGTTGCATTATTGAAATGTGAATTGAGCATGTTTTAGCTAATTTAATGTATGGGCCAATGTTATATGAATGAAATGTCCTAGAGATTATTTATCTCAAGAAACTTGCATCATTTTCTTTGAAGTATAAATGCTTGAAGGTCACTTTTCTTTTCTTTCTCTCAACATTGGATGAAGTTGACTTTTCAGACCTCCTTGATCAAGAAACCAAATTCTTACTCATCATTATCATTGACTCCATATCCCCAAGTGAACTATGCATTGATCCTCAAAAGGGTGATTATTTTAACCCTCTTTTTACCTTTTTCCCTTTTTCCCTAGGTCTAGCCCCATTAGGTCACATAGGGCATCAATTTCCCAGGAATTCAACCAAGGGAAAATTTCAATCTCCTATAGGCTATTGTGTTGGTGGGTCCCCTCCCTCTCCTCCAAATTTAAGGCAATTCTAACTGTGAATCTCTAGGAATCCCAATCCATAGTTATAGGATCGAATTTTGCATAAGAATCCCCAAGGCTAGACCTTAATAGGATCAATTCAATATTTTGAAGTAAATATTCTTGTTTGGTCCTTTCCCTTCACCTTTTCCAGGATAGGAACGTCAGTGGTTGATGCATTCCATCCCCGAACTTGGGCTAGGTCAACTTGGCCCCATGTGGTCCCACTTCCCAATAAAGATTATTTGTCAAGGACCATTTGGGAATCCAATTTTCCCAAGGATTATAGGGATTGAGAACCTCATTTATAAGCCCATTCCTTCTCCCTCAACCCTCCAAACCTCACCCCTTACCCCTAGTGGACCAATTCACTTGCTTAAAGAGTAAGCAAATTCCATTCTTCACTCCATCCTTGGCTAAGGGTTTCCAAGGTCACTTCTCACCTATCCACTAACATATACTTTACAAGTGATCCCTACACTATTGGGACTCCTCCCATTGGTGAAAGTATGTAAAGAGCAGGGAGACTTAGCTGTGGTGATAGTGGGCTAAACCTCCACCGTTGCCCTTAACCTCGCAATTTCCCTCTTAGGAACTCCTTTTAGGTCCCCTGTTGGTTTGAGTGGTAACATTTATGGCGCCGCTGCTGGGGACCAAAGCGTGTGTTTTGTTCCCCATACGACATATTGACATATCATTATTGGCGACTCCATTGGAAGAACGAAGCCCTAGTTCTTCATTGAACTCTAAGGTCAATGCTTGTAGCGTGAAACAAGCATTTTTCTAGGCATCTTTAATTTTAGCCTGGAAACTCCAACATATGTTTCATTTATACCTCCAATAGGTTGTCATTATTTCATAAATTTCCCGCTTTGGACATTGCCAATATCCTTGGACATCCTAATATGTCACAGGAAGGATGTTATGTGGGATGCTCATGTTCAATGGTGATCCATTCTCCACAATTAACCACGTAGAAATATTTAATGCACATGCTTCAAGAGAGAAGCTTGTCCACCAAGATGTCCTTATGTTTTTGTTCATGGGGTCACTTGGTGGTCATAACTCATGGCTACATGATCATGAACCTAGGTGCATTTCATCTATTGAAGATTTCGTTGGGGGCTTTCTTAGACATTTTCAAGTACACCCTGCATTGAGCATCCAAGAGGAAGCTTTCATTGACAATCAGCAAGACATTGAGAATTTAGGTAATGAGAAATAAGATGAGTCCCCCTTGGGTCCACATGAAAAAAATGATGATTTTGAGGACACATGTGCTGGGAAGGATGAATTTATGGAAAGTGAAGTTGAGACCAACCCTACCTTTCTCAAGGATATTACTCCCAACGAATCCTCTTTTGAAAACCTTGAGAGAGTTGATGCCATTAGCCCCTTGAAAATTGATATTGAAGATTCTTTACACATTGAAAAGGAGAAATGGGAAATTGTTGATCCTCAATTTGATTGTGCTCCCATTTATGACACTGACAAGGAAGATGAAGATGAGATTGGCCTTCCCTTCCCCTCACGCACTATTTATGATGACCTACCCATTGATACCCTTAGGAAGGAGAATTATTCTCCCTTGCATAAAGAAGGGAGATATTTGATGGAAGTGATTGACTCTCCTTTTAATGAAGGCCCAATATTTGATACTTATAATGAGGAAAGCAACGAGGCTCTTACCTACCCACCTTACGATTATGTATTCAAATCACTTGATCCTTTATATTGTGGGGAAGGAAAACTCGTTGAATATGACACTTCAACCTCCCCTTTGACTTTCCCTCTTTTTCATCACCTTGAGTCTTCCTCAAGTAATTCCCTCATCCCTTTTGATATCACCTCGAGTGACCATCCCCCTTTTCCCTTTTCTGAAACCGGTGTCAAGAAAGAGCCCTAAATTGAATATATTTTATCCCCTTTGAACCATCCTTAGGATTATGATCACTCCACGACCTCCCCTCTCCTATGTGACCATCACATTGAGTGACTTGTTTGTTACACTCCTTCTTTCTCTCACCCTTCGTTCCCTTCATCACAATCGTGTGACATCTTCGAAGCATGATATTTCAAATAGTGATTGTGATGAAGAGTTCTTCAGAGTGATCGTTCATTCCACCATTATGTACCTATAAGGAAAGGTCGAGACCTCTAGATTGACCTGTTTTCTTTCCCCTAAGACTTCCCTTTATCTCAGATGGAGATCATATTTACCTGCCTCCCACCAACTTCATCTACCATGTGACTATCTCCACATTCAACTTGGGAGTTACTACATGACTAATCATATTGGTAGTCATATGTATATTGATGTGGTGATATGTTAGTTGCACTTGCTTTATGATTACACTTAGTAGTAAAATTGCTATATGCATGTTAGGGTAGAATGCATTGCATGATGATTTTTTCATTAGAACTAACAACATATGATGTTTCTCATGATAGATTAGATTGCATTTAGAATAAATAATAATAATAATAATAACAAATTGCATATTACATTTCTTGTTGGTTTATGGGTTGACATTAAGCATGGGTGATCATAAGGCATCGTGAAAAACATGTTGCCATGTGGCTTTGATCTTTGATATGTACAGATAACAGGTCTACGGTGACCAAGAGATTGTTGGAGTTCTCGCAACCTCTCGTTCGAGTAGCCTCGTCCACTTCTTCGAGAGATCACATCCCAGTTGGAGCCATATGTTACCCACCACTTTGTGGGTGATATCCCCAGGAGAAATTTTTCTCCATGATGAACCTCAATTGGTAGCTAGCAACCCCTTGATGCCTCCTACTAGCTCATTGTGCCATTTCTCTACCACCTGAGACAGCCATGTGGTCCCTCACCCACCTGTATTGATCATATATTTAAAGGTGAGCCTCTCGAATCTAAAGGTATGTCTTGTCATTTGGTAATTCAGTATTGGGTTTACTTATCATGGGTACTTCTGGGTATGGTTTGATGGGGGGATTTGGCGAAAAGAGTGGGCTTAGGTGATCTTGTCCCCTTGATCTATTTTGGTTGCTACACTTGGATCTTAGTACCATGGGATCTTCTTTATGAACCATTTGGTTCTAGGGTGGTACTACTTGGGAAACCCCAACTTTGGGTGCGTCGTATCGCCCCTTTACCCTCACATATTACTCCATTTCCACTCATTATACCCCCATTCATCTTTTCTCCTACCTAGGTCTACATTTCTATTTTGGGTCCACAGAGGGCCAACCTCCTTATCCCCTTGCCCCCACCTTAGGTAAGGCCTCGAATGATGCCCCGAAGGTTGAAGCAATTAAAAGAAAAGGCGAAAAGCATAATTGGCCACATTTAACAATAAATTGTACCACAAAATGCAAAATATGGTTGGGACAAAATAATCAGTAGGTGGGCAAAAGCCAATGCATAAGCTCTACCCTAATCCATGGCCATCACCCTGGTTCCATAGGACCTAGATGAACCTCCTTTATCATTCAGGAACCCATGATTGTTCCAACCGCTTGAGGGCAATGAACTGCCCTACCTAAAATGTGGTAATCATTGTTATATCTTACATATCATTCTCTTGTCCTTTGAGCCCCTAGCAGTTAATTATAGAAATTCATAAAAGGAAAAAGGCATATAAAGAAGGGTGTAAAAATCAAGACAAGGGCACCTCATGTACCATTATTTCTCCCTCCTACACATTACATACCCAGGAGTGGGATTCCCCTTATATAGCTACCCCTACAGCCCACTATCTGGCCCAGGATTTCCCCTCTCATTCCCTATTACATTCCACATATTTGTCACTTGCCACCCCCATTATAGGGATGTATCTTGGACATATTATCCCCTTTAAGGATTGAAATCACCTAATAAGGTACTTGGTTAACCCCCTTTGGAGCTTGCAAACACTAGCACATGCCAAAGCCCACTACCATTATGAAGTTCCCACTTTCTTATCCATGATTTGTAAGCTCTTTTACTCGATTATTTTAATGATTGGTTGTACATGAAGCCTAGGTATTACATAATATTTTGTCACACCTCCTACACTTCCTTGAGTCATACCCCGGAGTGCCAAAATATTGACATCTATGCAGTGTGCCAAACTTGATATCTAGTCTAGATCCTCCTTGAAGAACTAATGAAAAGTTTCCTTGAGCCTTTCCTACGAAAAATGAGCTCAAAACCGTAATTTCTAGGTCAGCGCGACTGTGACACTACCTTCTCGTGCTGATGGTAGGTTGTACCATATGAGCCTCGCGCCGCCAGCATAGATTTTGCCTAGATACTCGCGTTGAACCCTAAAATGCAAGTTTTCACAAAGTGGAGGAGAAGCTTCGTGATATAGAGGCTTCCAGAATGTCTAGTTGGATGATGTTCATTCTAGATGTGGTCTAGTCCTCCCAATATTACCCTTTGATCTTATCCCTATGAACTTCCTCCTTGAGATGAGGACCTTCCCATATCTTTAGTGACATCCTAACTCCCTCTCCCTACCTATAAATTCATCCCCCTCCATTCCCAAATGGTTGGTCTCTGATTATTTTCACCCTTATGCTGAGATAGTGCCTACATGCTATTCACTTTGGCTTGGAGAAAGAGTGTTTAGAGAGCTTGAACTTGGACTTGGACATTCACTCAATGAGGGCTACTAACATCAAGGCCTGAGTTGTATGCTTCCTCTTTTGTTTATTAATATATACCACTGTTGGTTCACTTTCCATAAATGCTTGGGTCAATGCTTCATTTATCTTAATGCTCCTTGATATGTTAAGTGGATTACAATTGATTATGCTTGTTGCACTTTTATGCTTTGTCGTGTCTTTGACCTCTTGTGCAAGTATTCAAACGCTATGAGTAGCAAGGACTAAGCCTAAGGAGCAAGTGATCAAGATCTTCAACAAAGGAGTGCATTGTAGCATCAAAGGGAGGTAGGTCTCCTTCCTCTTCTCTTGTTTCAATTGTAATCTAGGAAAGTGTCTCGTAGATTGTCTCATTTGTTGCCAAACCCACTCATTGGGCTAGAGGGATCGTCTATGTCCATAGAGAGGATTTACTTACTCAACAAACTGGTGACTCCACTGGGGAAGCTATGACTTTTCCATCCATTTCTTCGATCTGATCCTCTGATTAGTTTGACCAACCGTCGATTTCTCAACTTGTGTGCATCACTGTCGACTTATACAGTCAATGGTTTTTGCTTGAGACTGTTGAGTCTAGTGTGATTTTTTAAAACTTTTTTTTCCTTATTTTCCTCACCCAACACGTTTTCTAGTTTTAAATAAGAGCTACCAACGCTGATTTTGGATTAACAGTTGCATTGCTTTGCCTTTCACAAGCACGATGATCCCAAAGGCTAGAGAAAAATTAGGGTTTCTTCTCATTTTCAGTGTTTTTCCAGTGTGATCTCATTGTGATTGTCTTGATTGTTGTCCTTTAATGGCTATAATTGTCTTTTTGCTTCTGTTGGTGTGTGATTGAAGTTAGATTGTCTTCTAGGGTTTCTAGGTCTAGGTTACCCTTCACTCATCACTTGGCCTGTCTTGTGAGATCGATTGTCTCCATTTAGGAGTTTTACTGTGATCAGGACACCATTTTCAAGTTGCTTTTGGTTCATATTTGCGAAGTTGTTTTCATTAGTATTGGATCATATTTGTACTTTTAAAATTATTCTTGCTCCATTGTCAAATGTAGATTACAATTGTTTGCTTTGGTGAAACTGAAAGTATATGCCTATTTTGATTTCGTTGTTTGAAAAGGAAAAGTGAAATGATCTCTTCATTAAAGTATTTTTTGAAACGAATTTTATTATATTCAAAACCAAAGTGACTGAAATATTCATTTTAGTTGTTTTGAAATCCCTTTTTCCTTTGTTTATGCATTAGTTTGCATTTTGGATCAAATTGAAAGAAAAATAGCAAAAATATTGGTGAATATTAGGGAAAGAAATTGATTTTGTTTCTCATAAGATTGCATTTTGGCATTGCATTCATTAGTGAAAGTGAAAGAGTAGTTTTCCTTTTTTTACATCTTACATTCGAAAAATTAGGGAGATATGTTTCGATGCATTTTGATTGATTGATGCATTGTTTGGTTGTCTCTCTTTCATCGGAAGAAAATTTTTCATTTTTCTCATTTATTTGCATCATAAGAATTCAGGTTACATCATTGAGCCATAAAATTGAAACCTAATTCAAGATAAACTTAAATTTTGCCTCAATTAACCTAAGGAGCATTTGTAACCTAACGCAAATATCTAGAGGTCTATGCTAGAGATGTGTTATGGTGTCTTTAAAAATAGCAGTTGTCGTTAATTGCCTGCATTGTATCCGAGGGTGAAATCTCGTTCCAGGACAGAAGAATATTGAAGGTTCTCCAGTACTTTCGGTTATAACAGAGGCATTTCAGTATGGCAAGCATATCGGAAATATCTCACCAAATGGTTATGCATTAGACAACGTTGACACAGACTTGTGCTATTCGTACCGTCGAGTATATATTGGAAGACCCCACTAGGTTTCTATCTTTTAGCCACAGGTAACCGAATTTGCCACCTTGTAAACATGATACATTGAACACAACATTTAGGGTGATTGGCCATCGTACATCAAGTCATTGGTTTTGGCTAAGGAGTATATAGTGGTTCATGGATACTTGGTAAACCCTCTTGCTTGGTATAACCTTTTTTTATTTATTTTTTGTTTTAAGTTATAAAATTAACTGCCAATGATAATATGCCGAGCCCATGTGATTGCTTCTTGAACTCATATTCAGTAATTCCTTATAAATTTTAATTTTATAGCCCTTAATGAAATCATCTCTTCTCCTTTTGCTTTTGAGAGAAAGTCATCATGGTTGAACCATGCGTTCACCTCACTGTTCCCCTTCATCATCTGATATTGAAGGGTCATCACAAGGAGCTCTTCTTAAACTTTCACAGTCACTTGAAGCTCAAGGTCTTGAATGATCCATTTGGATGTTGGTGGCCACCCACCTATCCCACTTGGACCCCCACAACTGTCTCTTTCAATTTTTCAGTTTCCTTAGTTTTAGCACATTTTACTATTTTTAGCAGTTTTTTGGGTCCTAAACTTTAGGAGTCGTTTTGAGGCCCTAAACAATGTTTTTTGTGAAATCTAGTATTAACATGGGTCCATGGACTAATGTTTCTCTTCCCAAAATGGTATTTCTCGGATAGATCTTTCTAACGAGATATTGTGCGGGTCAAATAGATATCGTATGCCAAAGTTACGACCCCGGGAAGTTGATGTAACAATTTACCCAAACGGGGCCCACAGTTTGGCGTTTCATCTTCTAGGGTTAGGTTTTTGGATGTTTAGGGTTTTCCATTATTTCTCAACAATAAATAGGCCTTTGGGCCTCATTTTAACACAGTTCAGAGGCATGGAGCCGCCACATCTCTTCTCAAAGAGAAGCTACCATCACCCTAGCTAGTTTATTTCCATTTCTGTTTGTAAGCATATTTTAGTATTTTATATTAATGAAATGAAGCATTATTTCAGTTGCATCTCTGTATTTATGGTTATATTTGTAATTTGTTGTGTTCCTATTTAAATCTAGATCAGTGGTATCAGAGCGGTTTGCTTTTTCTCTGTTTTTCCTTTGCATGTCCCCAACAAGGTCAGGATATAAGGAGTTAGGGCTTGAACTGGTCAAACCTTTGCAAGACTAGGCTCGCAAATCTCGACGGCCTCCCATGGCGGATGAAAATAAAGATGAGGGGGCAGGAGATCCTATCAAAATCTTGCTCGAACAAGCCCTCGAGAAACAAAGGAACGTGATGATGGATAGCTTTGCCCAGATCCTTCAGCGGCTACCCAAAGGCGACGCATCAGCTTCCAATAGCTACTCTAGAA
>APFE030764167.1:0-12952 GCA_000404065.3 Pinus taeda | reverse complement strand
CAAGCAGTTGGGCCTACTGGCTACACCACACCCGCAACCGTATAGTATCGGGTGGCTTCACGAAGGACGAGATCTCTGAGTCCGCTAGCAGTGTCACCTTCCCTACAACAACAAGCCCTTTACAAATGAGGTATTGTGTGATGTTGCACCTCTTGATGTTTGTGATGTACTATTAGTCCAACCATACTTATGGAGGCAACATGTTGTGTATGAGTCAAAGCCTCACGTTGTTATTATTACTTTTGATAATTCATTATACAAGATACCCGAGGTAGCCCCACCTATCGCCACCTCTTTGATCATTGCTAAGAAATGCAGCAAGCTCATCTCCCAGACCAAGAAATTCATTTTCTGTCTGGTTCGCTCCCAAAGAAAGGGGAAGATCGTCACCACATCCATGACCCCCACAAAGGATTCCTCCATGCAGTAGCAACAGAGGGATACAATCATGAAAGAACACAAGAACAACTTCTCCTCACCCACAGGGGTACTATTTCACTATTAGGTCAAGCATTCATTCGATCTGACTCCCAGAGCACCTCTACCCAACGGGTCAATATATCATCGCTCCATTCTGAAAGATGACAAGTACAAGAAGTGACATGGTCCTTACACCAGTACCAAGGTTGTGGGGAATAATGATTTGGAGCATAGTGTTCCCCCATTCCTTCGCTTGCACCGAGTGTTCAATGTGGACTGCCCTCTACCATGCTTCCCACCATTACTGGACACATCAGAGATTACAGAACAGCTCACCAGGGACCAAGTTCAACAGATGGAGGAACTCAGTGTAATGGGGACCATTGCTTCTTGAGGGGAGAAAAATGATCCAAGTAGATGTTGGTGGCCACCCACCTATTCCACTTAGACCCTCACAATTATCTCTTCAGTTTTTCAATTTCCTTAATTATAGCACAATTTACTATTTTTAACATTTTTTCGGGTCCTAAACTTCCGAAGTCGTTTTGAGGCCCTAAACGACATTTTTTGGGAAATCTGGGAGCAACGTGAGTCCAAGAACTAATATTTCTCTTCCTAGAGTGGTAGTTCTCGAATAGATCTTTCTAACGAGATATTGTGTGTGTCAAATGGAGATCGTATGCCAAAGTTACAACCCCGGGAAGTTGATGTACCACCAAACAGGGCCCACAGTTTGGTGTTTCATCTTCTAGGGTTAGGTTTTTGGATGCTTAGGGCTTTCCATTGTTTATCAACAATAAATAGGCCTTCGAGCCTCATTGTAAAACAGATCAGAGGCATGTAGCCGCCACATCTCTTCTATGAGGTAAGCTACCATCGCCCTAGCTAGTTTATTTCCATTTCTGTTTGTAAGCATATTTCAGTATTTTACATTAATGAAATGAAGCATTATTTCTATTGCATCTTTGCATTTATGGTTATATCTTTAATTTGTTGCATTCCTATTTAAATCTGAACCATTGAACTTGGAATTGTCCCAAGTATCCAAACCCTTGCTTCTCGTCCTCCACCTTGAGACTCATCATCGTCTCATTAGTCTGATCCAGAAACTCTTGAGAGTCTGCAGAGGTTTGTTTTATTCCCTCTAAATCTGCTTTTTTACCTATTGGTGATATCTCCTCAACAACCGGATAGTCCATATGATACCCCTGGTATACCTTTAGATTTAGTTCCATCATCTCGGATGCCCCCTTGCCAACTGTTTCCACCTATGGCATTAGAAGGTGAGTTTCCAACCTCCCCTCGAGGTCCTACGGAAGTCTCAACTACTCACACTCCTAGTGTTGATAATGATTCTGAATACGACTTTCCACCAAAAGGTTTTCCTTATGTAGGAAGAGTTCCATCTCAACCATCTCCTATAAACAATGGGCCTATGCTTCCACTTCGTTATACGACCTTAGCTAAACTAGTTTCAAAAACTCCCCGTGCTTCTTTGTTATACTAAAATCCAATTTTGTCATCGAATTATATGCCTACACCAGGTCCATTTATCCCTAATGTGACCTCTCATATCCCTGTGCAAACTTTCGTTACTTCAGTTCCGGTTCAACTAACTATTCCGACACAACAGTTACTCTTATTCCAACCTACAATTCCGGTGCAACTGACAGTTTCAGTTTATACGTCTATAAGTTCCTCAATTCCCCCATCAAGTGGAAAAAATGTGCCACCACGTCGTTCGCAGCATGGGGGGGAATTTCCAAATATCCCTCTCATCTCAAGTGGAACCCATGTGAGTGAATCACAACCTCACATGGTTGGAGTGAGTCAACCTATTAGTGGTATTCTTAATCCTGTTGGATCATCTATTCTAGCAGGAGTAAGTAATGTCCAGTATTAACAACCTTATTCGGCCCGGATACCCCACCAATAGTCTTATGTTCCATATGGTTCATAAGCACTTCAAAATCCACCTTATATTCCACAAGTAGGTCCTCATATGAAACCTGGTCAAAATCTTGTTTTCATTGCATATGGTCAATTCCCAACTAGAACTTATCAGTACCAACAAGGAATTCCTCAAGGGACTGTTCAAAAACAACCCTTACAGTAGCAAGGGCAACCTTTTCAATAGTATCAAAAACCATTGTAGTAGCAAGGTCAGCTCTTGCAACAGCAAAACCAACCTTTATATCAACAAGGTCAACCCTTGCAACCACAAGGCCAATTCCTGCAGTAGCAGGGCTAGAAGTTTTATCACCAAGGCCAACAATTTTATCACCAGGACCAGTAGTTGTACGACAACCTTATAATCCATATATCGCGCAAAATGTTTATCCACCTTATGGTTCTCAACGGCCTATAGCAAGTCAGTATCAACCTTACCCTGGTCAAAACCCACCTTTGTGGGGGTAGAATCCACTTTATGGTCAAGGTACCCCTCAGTGGGGGCAATATCAAGCTCCTTATGGTAAAAATCCACCACTTTTGGGGCAAAACCCATACCAACAAGGATGAAATCCGCAAAGTGGGCCTTATCAAAGGCCTCCCATGCCTTTCAACTTGCATTGCCATTTCTAGCCACGTTGGAACTACCGAATGTGTTAAGGCTCACTAATGATCCAACACTTCATTCACCTTATTGGCTTCCAATTCCCACTAAGATTCCTACCAATTGCCCAAAATTTGAAGAAAAATCTAAAGAAGACTCCCAGCCCAAGTTATGACTTACCACTTATGGTGTTCATCCAATTCTTGGGTTGACAACTTTGTTTGTCTATGTCTCTTTCAACAAACCTTGATGGGTGTTTCCATGAAATGGTACATCGAGTAACCTCGAGGTGCCTATTCAAACTTCAATTCTTTGGCCATGGCCTTCCTCACTCACTTCTAGTTACCGGTTCGTTATGAAACTGGTACCCATTTGCTTATAGCTCTGAAACCGGATATTGCTACCCAGATCTCCGATCACATCCATGAATGGAGACGTTGGCGTCACCTCATCAAGTTTTAAATACCTAATGAGTTTTTAACCGAATGGTTTACCAAATCATTCATCAACAAAATTGGTGTCGACATAGCAATGGGAGGTTGTGTTATTAAATATCAAGCCATTACACGTGCCCAATATTTAGATTTGGTATATTCCCAATCTAGCACATTATCTCTTTCCCAATGCTCCCAGGCCATTTACAGATCTAGCATCTTCTAAATCTCTGGATGTACTGCTTGTTGATGGTATTATTGGATCAGTGTCTCAAACTTCCAATAAAGCTTCTTCAAAGAAAAAATTTGTTTTGCATATTGCATCCAATCCCCGTTTGAAATCCTCTTTGAATCCTGGTAAAAACTTTGATGTTAATGTCGTTCAGTTTACCACGACAGACAAAACCTCAAAAGGTAAAAATAAGGGTAAAGGAAAAGAAAAATCCGATACCCCAAAACAAGATTCTCCTAAGTCATTAGTTGATGATGTGTCCAAACGTAAGCCTAAGTATCCTTACCTCATTTGTGAGGAAGATCATTATACCAAGGATCGTCCCCGTCATTCAGAAGTTAGTCGCTTATTGAAATGCACTCAAGGGACAATGATTGTACTAAAAGATCCATTCCCATCACAGCTGACCCAATTGGTAGAACAACCACAATCCTCTGTCTCTTCGGGTTCTCAAGTTTACATGAGTGGAACAATGCCTATTGTTGTTGCCACCCGATCAAAATATTATCAAACTCCTCAAAAGCAAACAGTGGAAAAATAAGTCACTAATACACCTTCTACTTCTGCTCCACCCAGTTTCGGTCCTCTTCATATTGAGAGACCTAATAATGAATCTATCATCCGACTACCTCCTAAAGGTTTGTTCTGGAAGTCATCTTATAATCTGAACGCTAGAACTGCTCAACATTACAGTATTGTCGAAGATCTAGCTCAACGCCTTCGGTGATGTCTGCCTTGGAATTTCTCCAAACTTGTCCAACGTAACAAAAATCATTATTATCTTCTATAGGAGGAATTGATCCTACAGGTTTGAATTTTATCACTTTTGATATGGAAAACCATGTTCCTCTTCTTCCCCATCAAATTTCATTTTTAATCCAAGTCATTCTAAAATGGAATACAATTCATCGGATTGCCATTGATGAGGGTGCTTCCACCCGCATCATGTATGTTTCATGTTGGAAATCCATTGACTCTCCACCTCTCAACCAATCTCTGAACACCTTAGAAGCCTTTGATGGCAGAGGATCCCGCCCTTATGGTATTCTCGCAATTTTTCCCATCACCTTGGAAGGGAAAAATGTCGAATTAGAAGTAGAATTCGTAGATGCCAATCTAAATTACAATCTTCTACTTGGAAGAAGTTGGACTCACACCATGTTTTGTGTGCTTTCCTCTTTGTTCTGGTGCTCCATTTTCCTCATGAAGGGAAAATCATCACCGTCGATCAATTGGCCTTTTTCTCTTCCAGTTCTTCAATGGCAATGTCCCATATGTGGGAGATATCGATATTCCCTATGAGAGTGTGGGGGCAGGTCTTTTCAAATATTCTGCTTTAATGGGAACTTTTTTTCTCCCACCTCCGCATGTCACCTCGATCAACATGATCTCAACCTCATGTGATCCGTGGATCATCCCTACTCCAGGTCACGTTGATTCTTTCGGTGATGCTATGCTGCTAAGTCCTTTAGAACAAGCTTATCAACAAGTTATTTTGGCTTTAGCGGCTACTTCTGAAATTCATACTACTCTTAGCATGCACCTAAACGTGTATTTTCAATCTCCTTGGCTTGGGTCTTGGGATTCTTCGGATCCCTTAAATGAGATATTTCCCACCGACGAAAGTATTATTGAGGTTATGACTCTTGACAAAACTCCCTGGAATGATGATCATCATCATTCCTCGTTTCTTCCAAGTCTTAGTGAGATTCTTTCGTGTCTTAATACTTTTGTTTCTCATAACCCGACGCATCCACTTCAAACACCCATCTTGGTGCATGAAGTTTTGTCTGAAGGAAACATGGAGGATATCATTTCTACCTTGCCCATTGACATTTCAGTCCAACCTGAAATTGTCAAAATCTTTCAACTAGAGGCATCTTTTCCTCGCCATGAGCTTAATATTATCTCGCCTTCTTTCATGATATCTCCTCGCCAAATCTCTATTGATCGCCCATTATCGCAATGGGGAATTTATCGTATGACCCTCACTTGCCCGGGGGGCATGGGGGCATGGTCATTTATGTGTGTTATTCCACTATTTCGCCGAGTCAATGTTTACACATCATGCCAATGGTAAAGCTTTGGTTTCATTCTCTGTTGATCCATTACCCAAGTCTACAAATGGGCTCCATCTGAAAAACAAAAAACAAAACAAAACAAAAACAAAACAAAACAAAAAAAAAACAAAACAAAACAAAAAAACAAACAAACAAACAAAAACAAAAACAAACAAACAAACAAAAACAAAACAAAACAAAACAAAACAAAAAAACAAAAAACAAAACAAAAACAAAACCAAAAAAATAACAAAACAAACAAAAAAAATAACAAACAAAACAAAACAAAAACAAACAAAACAAACAAACAAAACAAAAAACAAACAAAAAAACAAACAAACAACAAAAAACAAAAAAACAAAAAAAAATGCGCATGATTATCTTTGTAGATACCTATGTACATTAATGTGTGAATTCATTAGTGTGCATTTTGATTTTTTTGGTGTGATTGTTTGCTTTCTAGACATGTTTCCTTTGCTTACCTCATGTTCCACTCGATTCGCAAATGTCATCAAACCATTATGTTGATTTTTCTAATGGTGTTTGTCATAGCACATGGAACTTATCTTTCGCAGTTTGGTCACTCTTTTCCCCTAATGGCGAGTTGATCAATTTACAAGGTATTTTCTTGCGAATAAAAACTAATGATATTGCCAAGTACAATGCAATTATCAAACTGTTATCAGAAATAGCTGCTCTCGGAATTAGAAATTTTGTTGTTAAGTTAAATTCACAAGTCATTGTGCTATAATGAAATGGTCATTATTCAATAAGAAATCCACCAATTTTGTGCATGTATCTATGTGTTCGATTACTGGAAAGAAACTTTGATTACGTTACATATCAACACATTCCATGAAATTTGAATACATTAATAGATGCATTGGAAAATTATGTTTTAGATAGACATTTGGGTCACTTGTAAAAAATCGAACACATCATCATGATATATGAACACATAAGTAAGCAATAGAAACATGCTAACGAGCACCAGTATTGCAGCAAGAATGCTTCAACTCCTAGGGCTACCAACTTTATTTTATCAACCCGGGGTTCGTAAAAACTTGGAGGTGAAAGTGTTGTATACACAAGTAAAAGTGATGGTTCTTTTGAAAATAGCAACAAGAAATGCTAAATATAGAAGTGCTAAATTTAGTACTGCTATAAATAGCATTTTGGGATACCTTCCCAATTTAGTTAGTCCCTGCACTAAAATAGAGAAATAAAAATTCGAATTTGATCTTAGCAGCTCTTTGTAAAATATTTAATTAATTCATCTTGAGTTAATTAGTTGTAGAAAATCAAACATGAAGTCTATGTGGGGACATGCAACATTTTCTCCATTGATTGAGGAATGTATCCACCAGTTAAAGAGATAATGATCAGGGGCTCATGTCCCAAGTGTCGAAAAATGCTCAAAATTGAAAGTACTCAAAATTGGCTCAAACCTGAACAACCAGATAGAGCTCATCCTCCCAATTCTGGCACCACAAACGGTTCGAAAAACGGTCGTCGTATGTGAAAGTTGCATCAAAAACAAAATCGCCCAATAACCCTTAATTTTTGAATTTTCAAAAAAAAAATTAAATATATATATAAATATATTATTATATATTATATATATTATATATATATATATATATAATATATATATATATATATATATTCCACGGAATATTCCATGGAATATTCCTTTGGAGCGGGCCAATTAGAATCTGCCACGTGGCAATCCCAGAGGCCGCCACGTGGCCTAGGATGACATCAGCAGACCTATGGGCGCATTGTAAAATTTTTGGTTGGCATGGCAAGGTTCGAACTCATGACCTACCTGCCATAAGCCCTCTGCCTTACCGTTGGGATACGGAGGCGTTGTTGTTCATATGGTGGAGAAATGTATTTAAAAGGTTTAAATTCTCGTGGGGCGGAAAATGAAGGGGGCCAGCCCCAGGTCATATGCCCAAGCGCCCGGAACCGAGGGCCAGCACCTAACCACCAGTGCGCAATCCAAGAATCACTGCCACGTGGTCACATGCGCCATAACTCAATGGTCAGTTAAACTGCAGTTATAGTTGGCGGGTTTTTTGGCGAAGCACCAAATTTGGCGGTCCCGCCATAATTGGCGGAGCTTAAATAAAGTTAGTTGGAGTTCTTTTAAGGGAAACTGGAAGTTGGGAGTAAATGGCCATAACTTTGGCTAGGAAAGGCGGTTTTGGATGAATTTTTTTTTTTTTTTTTGGGTATTTTGGTCGTTCTGAAGCCATTGGCATAGGTCTTTCAGCCATCAGAGGTCATTTGCACAGGTTTTGGAGCCGTGGAAGTTCTAGGAGCCACCAGGGCCCAGTATTGTGAGAACTGTTTCAGGTTGCAAGTATCCATTAGAGGTGAACCAGCAGTCAATCCTGATGGATTCATGTGTTCTGAATCCGATTTTACAGTCTATTTCACCTGTAGAGACTTCTATTCAGATGTAAATTCATTTTGAGCATTTAATTAAAACGAGGACTAACCCATTTGGGAGCCTTGGACCCAGTAGACGTAGCCCAGGAGGGGTAAACTGCTTCATCAACTTCTTTTGCATCTGTGGTTGATTTATTTTGCAGAACAAATTCATTTTTATGTGTTAAACAGTAAAAGGAAATAATTCTGCTATGCTTGAAAGGATCATGAACAGCTGAGAATTTCATTTGTTTCTTTACTGCAAGACATGGGAATCTTTTAAATATGTTTACTACTGAATTGAATACCTTGCAAACCTTTTTCAAGTAGTTTCAAATTCAGGTCAAGTTGGTATCAGAGCTATGTTGTTGTTTCTTTGTATCAAAAACAGTCAAATAAGCTATAGACAGATCCTGAAACGAGCCAGGAAGCCTTCGAAATGCTCTTGTTATACACTTGCAAAGTAGATAAATGCTCTTTCAGTCAATCTCTGGTGTAGTTGTCTTTTGATTGTTTTTGTGCAAAGATCTTCTAACTTTCTTGCAAGTATTGATGCTTACCAGGTTGAAACTTAAAAGAGGAGAAGGACAGTTGACTAGAGAACGGGAGTATCCTCAGTCAAGGAGGAAGGCCAGAAAGCCATCACCTTCACCTTCAATTTCACCCTCAAGAGTCTCAGCAGAAGCTTCAAGAATGTCTGAACATGAAGGAGAAATCCCTCAAGACACAGATCCAAGAGAAGAAGAAAGATTCTTCAGAAAGGCTTTCTTGGACCTCACTGAAATGGTGAGGATATTGTACCAAGAAAGAAATGAGAAATTGGCTGGAGAAGGGTCCAAACATCCACTTGAAGGAGAGGGTTCTTCAGGAGGTAAGAAAGATGATGATCATTCCAAGAAAGGACATGGAGGTAATGGTGATCGACCACCCCCATTGTCACCTCCTTCCTCTTCATCCTCGTCTCCTTCTTCTGTGCATAAGCATAGATCCTCTGGAAAAAGTCCTTTTTGAAGCTTGATGTAAAATTCGAATTGCCTATGTTTAATGGTGAAGTGAATGCAGAAAAGCTTGACAACTGGATTAGGCAGTTGGAGGTTTACTTAAGGATCCAAAATATGCATGATTATGCCACAAAGATTCAGTTGGCTTTTTTTAGAATGGATGGAGTAGCATTGGGCTGGTGGGAGGCCAAGACCAAAGAGGAGATCAAGAAATTTGGTAAGGTTACCTTAACATGGACTGACTTTCTGTTAGCCATTAAAAAATAAATTTATCCTCTTGCTCACATGCAGAAAGCCATTATGAACTAGCAAAATTTCAAACAACTTAAGGGTCAGAGTGTCCAAGACTACACCCGAGAATTCAGGAGAAGAGCTCTCTTGTTAGGGGTAGATTTACAGACCCAGGACACCTTGCTGAAATATATTGGTGGCTTGCATAGCTACCTTAGGCACACCATCTTGATGTTTAACCTTACTAGTTTGGATGAGGTTTGTGTCCAAGCTACCCATTTAGAGGCAAGGGGAAAAAACACATTTGAAGAGGGTAGAAACAAGCCCACTAAGGGAAAAAAAAAAAAGAGAAAACCTCCAAGGGAAAGGGCAAAAAGAATGCATCTGTCAAACAAGAGAGTGAGAAAGTGATCTGTAAACACTGTTCTAAACCAGGCCATGAGGAAAAAAACTGTTGGAAATTACATCCTGAAAAAAAAACCTCAGTTTAACAAATCCAAAGGGAAACAGAAAACTACTGCTACTACATCTACTCCACAAGATTTAGGGGATGATTCAGGTGATGAAACCAAAATTACAGCCATGGGTTTGAAAAACTTGAAGGGAAAAGAAATGGAAATTCAAACCAGCACTAGTACCCCAAACTGTCATGTACAAGCTCCTAATGAGGAAGAAAGAATTGAACTGTTTCATGTGAGGGTGATTTCAAAACATACTAAGATTGACACACTTTTTGATAGTGGGTCACAAGCAAACCTCATATCAGAAGGCTTGGTCAAGCAGCTTAAACTTGAGACCGTTCCACATCCGAAGCCATATCCAATTGGATGGATTTGCAAGGATGCAATTTTACAAGTTTCAAGAAAGTGCATATTGCGCTTTGCAATTACTGCACATTTTATTGATACAGTTGAACTTGATGTGGTACCTTTTGATATAGCAGGAATTGTTTTGGGAAGTCCTTACTTGTTTGAAATGAAAGCTATCTTTCATCGCCATGAAAACAAATATCATATTTTCAAAGATGGGAAGGAGTTCATTGTTAGAGCTCATTGCAAGAAGACAAATATAGCGATGGCGAATGCAGGAAAGGTAAAAAGGCTGGTCAATTCAAGTAAGAATTTTGTTCTTCTTATGATTAAGCCAAGGTTGATGTGAATCATGAGTCATTTGACAATTGTGATCCAAAACTTAAATCAGATCTGTATGATGTAGTTGATGTATATCATAAGATATTTCAGGAGCCAGCATGTTTTCCTCCTAAGAGGGAGATTCAGCATGAAATCCATTTGCATCCAGATTGTCCTCTTCCAAACATAGGCATGTATCGCATGTCTATTATGGAGAATGTTGAAATAAAGAAGCAATCAAGGACTTGTTGGACAAGGGTTTCATAAGGCCAAGTACTTCGCCATGTGGGTCACCGATTGTACTGATTCCAAAGAAAGATGGCAGCTTGGCGTAGTGTTTAATTTCAGGCCTTGAACAGGATAACGGTAAAGAAATCGTTACCCATCAAGATAGATTGAATTTCCAGAACCATTGAAAGATGCCGATATTCACTAATTAAGACTTGCCGCAGTGGGATATTCATCAAGTAAGAATTGAAGAAAGTGACATTTGGGAAGACAACGTTTTAAGAACCAAACAAGGACTCTTTGATGGCTTTGTGATCCTTTGGTGTTGTGCAATTTGCCCCCCCTTGGCACTTTCCATGCGGGTAATGGATGAGTCTGCATCTTTCTTGATGCTTCATTATGTCTATAGATGACATCTAATTCAGCAAGTCTAGACGAAGACATGTCATGCAATGTTAGGAATAATACTTGAGTTTTGCAGAAGAATCCAATTATTTCTTAAAATGTCAAAGTGTGAATTTGGAAAGACTTCTTTGGTTTATTTGGGACACATAGTAGGAGGAGGTGAGAATTGATCCTGCTAAGATTGAGGCTATTGTGAAGTGGCCTACTCCCAAATCCATAACAGAGGTAAGAAGTTTTTTGGGTGTAGCTCAATATTGGAGGAAGTTCATCTCTAACTTCTCTTCTATAGCAGCTCCTATGCATGCAGTGACAAGTGTGAAGCATGCTTTCCAATGGGGAGGCAAGCAGCAAAAAGCTTTTGAATATTTGAAAGAGAAGATTAGTTCAGCTCCGGTCCTTGCATTACCAGATTTGAGATAGCCATTTGAGATACAAACTGATGCTAGTGATTATGCCATGGGTGCAGTTCTTCTACAACATGGTAAGCCTATTGCTTTTCATTCTGAAACTTTTAATGGTGCTATTGTAAATTATCCTACCTATGATAAGGAGTTGAATGCATTGGTACAAAGCATCAAAAAGTGGAAACACTATTTGATGGGCAAAGAAACTATTATACATACCAACCACCAGCCCTTACAGTACTTGCAATCACAAAGCAAATTACAACAGTCACGACACTTCAGATGGATGGGCTTCTTGCGATAGTTCCATTTGGTAATAAGGTACAAGAAAGGTACTCTGAATAAAGTTTCTGATATGCTTTCAAGGCATATTATTGGTGTTGTTACTTTACTTAAGAATGATTCCATTGTACATGAACAGTATGCATATGATGATGACTTTAAAGATGTATATGCTAGCTTGAGTAAAGGGAATCATGTAGAGGAATATGACTATCACATGCATAACAATTTGCTGTTTCATTTGGGAAAGTTGTGTATACCACAGGGGGAGAGAATAAATGTCATAAGAGAAGCTCATTCTTCTCTTATTGCTGGCCATTTTGGTGTAAGCAAAACAGTTGCACATCTACAGAGGTATTGCTATTGGCCTGACATGGTAGATTCTGTTTCAAGGTTCATAAGAGGTTGTTCATTATGTGCTAAAAGCAAGCCTAGTAATAGGAATCTTGGCTTGTATACTCCTTTGCCAGTACCTTCTAGACCATGGGAGAGCATCTCTATGGATTTTGTAGGAGGTTTGCCAAAATCTAGAAAGAAGCATGATTATTTATATGTAGTAGTTGATCGTTTCAACAAAATGTGTATACTTATGCCTTGTAAGAAAACTATAACTGCTAAACAAACTACTGAATTATTTTTTCATCATGTATGGATTCACTTTGGTTTTCCTATTTCCATTATTAGTGACAAGGATTCCATATTTGTGGGGAATTTTTGGTCCAACCTATGGGAGATGATGGACACAAAGTTGAAGAAAAGTACTGCTTTCCATCTACAAACAGATGGACAAACAGAAGTTGTGAACATAACCATTGTGCACCTCTTGAGAGGATATTGCAGCAAGCATCCCAAGCTTTGGGATGAACATTTGCACTACATACAGCATGCTTACAACCGTGTCAAGCACTCTTCCACAAACACCTCACCATTTGAAGCTTGCTTTGGTTACTTGCCAAAATCACCTCTTGATTTCATTCTTGAGAAAGATTTTGCCATTGAGGGACATAGTGATATTAACAAAGCTCGTTCATTCATTGAAAGAATTCAGCAAATACATCAGCAAATTCAAGAACAACTTGAGAAGAGTCAAGGCAAGTACAAGGAAAGACACGACAAGCATAGAGTTGATCACAAG
>APFE030764161.1:0-11590 GCA_000404065.3 Pinus taeda | reverse complement strand
CCCCACAGCTCCCCTCTTGGGCTGATCCATCAAAATAAGCCCAAGGGATTGATTTATCAATATGCTCTGGTTCAATGTTCCTAGAGGGAGGATTAGATTTTTCATCAGGTATTTGATCAAAATCTGCTATCACCTTGGATCAAATAGAGAGCTAGTGGTGTTCCTTATGATCAAAAATAGCTCGTTTCCTAGCTGTCCAGAAAGCCTAGCACATTAGTAACGACATGTTCGTGTCCTTTCCACTGTGACCGTTGAGCCATTTTTTCCAAGCCTCAGATAAATTTCTCCCTCGCTAGGCTTGAAGGGGGTAATGAGCATAGATGATGTTTCATTGATCTGTGATGATAGGGCAAACAAGGAAGAGGTGTTCAGTACTTTCCTCACTGGTTCTGCAAAGGTGACACCAAAATGGTCTGTGGAAGGATCTCTTCATCACATTTAGACCTGTTGGGATTTTGTTGAAAAGAATGGACCACATGAGCAGGCGCAATCTGGGAGCAGCTTTTAGTTTCTAGAGAGCTTTCCACCAAGGCTCAATATGATCGGGTTTTGCAAAGTCCATAAGCTTGAGATACCCATCCTTAGGTGAATATCTCCCATTTTTTGCAAAGGCGCACACAATTTCATCCTCTCCCTCTGATATCTGAACATGTGCTTGAGTAAGAGCCTCTGCAAATTTGAGCCAAGCCTGATGCCATTGTGCCAGAAGATGAATTTCAAGGGCCGATTTCCAGGCCTATTGAAAAAGAGAAGTGTTTATTGGATTGGCTATATGATTGATATGAGTATAGCCTTAATCTGATAAAAGACCAATCACTTTAGCATGTAGTCTATGGGCATTATCGCAGCCTATCCAGGGATCAACACCGATACAAACTGCATTACCATCATGAATTCTCCATGTTAGACCATCTCGAATGAGGGAGATAGAGTTTAACACCGCCTTCTAGATGATGGAGATGTTGTTGCTGTGTCTATGGTCCTGCCGGATCCAATCCATCATATTTAAAGGGGAGATATACTTTGCATGTGTGACCTTTGTCCAGAGACTGTGAGACGTAATTAGCTACCAACCCAATTTTGCGGCCAGTGATTTTGCAAAGATGTCCAATTTGTTTATGCCCCAACCTCCCCATTTCTTGGGCCTTGCAATATTATCCCATTTTACCCATGCAAAAAGGCTCCCCTGATTGTTTCCTTTCCATAAAAATCTGCTGCAAATATTTTGTAATCTTGCAAGAATACCTCTAGGGATCCATGCCAAAGTCATCCAGTACATAGGGGTTACTTCTAGGATTGCTTTAATGAGGACTAGCTTGCCTGCTCTAGATAGGTATCTATGGTACCATATGTTCAGTCGTTTCTCAACCTTTGAGATGAGCCATGTCCAATCAGCGATTCAGTATCCCTGGGGTTTCAGCCTGAAGCCTAGATAGTTCAGCCCGTCCTCAAGAGTGTGGAGGGTAAATGGGAACCAGCATAGAGAAAATTGCACTTCATTCTGGGAACAGCTAGCTGTTGTCAGAGTGGAATTGTGAACATTGATAACCATAACTGTAGCCTTCTGAAAGAGACCAAAAACATTCTATAGGGCAGTTGTGTCTCCAATACTACCATTCAAGAAAATGCGAACATCGTCCACAAACAGTAAGTGGGTTAAAAAACAGTTGTCCATGACCTTAATTCCCACTATTCTGCCCCTTCTGTGTTTAGCACTTATAATTCTGCTTAGGCCTTCCATAATGAGGAGGAAGAGCAGGGGCAGAGAGGGCACCCCTGCCTTAGTCCCCTCTCAGCTGAGAAGAACGGAGTAGGGGCACCATTTAGAAGAACGTTGTATGAGACATTGGTAATACAGCTCATGATCGATTTGATATATATAAAAAGAAAACCTAGATGAGTAAGAAACAGATGGATGTATAGCCAATTTTCCCTATCAAAAGCCTTAGATAAGTCAACTTTAAGGATCATACTTTTCAGGTTCTTTAAGTGCAGAGAGTGAAGAAGTTCTTGTGCAGTTCCAGTGGCTTCATGAATTTGACGATGCTAGAGAAAAGAAAATTGCTCAGGGGAGATATGGGCTGAAAGGATGGGCTTAAGTCTGTTAGCAATGATTTTGGCCATAATTTTATAAAGGCAGTTGCATAAATAAATAGGGCAGAAATCATTAAAGGATGAGGGCTTATCAGACTTGGGAATGAGGTCAATGAACATAGATTTGATTACCGAAGACATCCTCCCAGATATTCGGCAGTCCTCCACCACCTTTAGCAGATCCTGCCCCAGAATGTCAAAGAAGGCGATGTAAAATTCTATGGTCCAACCATCTGGGACTGGGCTCTTGTCTTTTTGGAAGCCTTTGATGGTGGCCTCAAGCTCCCCCAAAGATACTTCCTTGGAAAGCTCCTCTGCTTCCTCCAACTCTACAGAGAGGAAAGAGTTATGTTGTACGCATGATCTCCAGTATGTTGGCTCCTTCAGGGGCCATATAGATGCCTTTATAATGTGAGATAGCTAAGGATGCCAACTCTCTAGAGGTTTTAACCACTTGCCCTTGTTCATTCTGGAGTTCCCAAATAGTGTTTATAGCCTTTCATCCATTTGCAAACTTATGGTAAAACTTTTTGTTTTCATCTCCTTCATGTAGCCAAATCGCTTTGCTCCTGAGTCTCCAAATTTCCTCTCTGTCTTTAAGAATTTGGGATCTTTGTTTGATGAGGAAAGAGCTATGCTCTTTTTGCTCCCGTGAGGTGAAGGTGCCCTCAAAATTTTCTTAAATGGCTAAGATGGCCTGTTCCGCTTGTCTTAAACTAATGTCGTCATGTTCCCTCTTCTTGTGCACCCACTCTCTGGAAATGCCCTTTAGTTCCTTTAGATTGTGAACAAATCCCCTTGAAGGGTCTTCCTCTTCAAAGATCGGATGGGATTGCCAAAAATCAGTGATCAATTTGATATAAGAGGGGTCCCTGAGCCAAGTTGAATTGAATTTGGAAGGAGCTTTGATCTTGTGCAAGCAATCATCCAGCTCTAGGTATATAGGATGATGATCTGAGATTCCTCCAGTGCCAACCCATTGCCTAATACGAGGGTGATGGACATGAAAGGCTTCCTTAATGAGGAAACAGTCCAATCTCCTGGCCAGACTTTGTTCTCCTGGCCAGACTTTGTTCTCCTGTACGGTTGTTTTTCCAGATGTACTGGATCTTTGCAAATGGGATGTCAATCCAGTGGTGATCTTCCAGCATGTTCACAAAAACATCAGATAGTGGGTCTATCTGAGCCATTTGGCCCCAAGATTCCATGAATCCCAAGGAGAAATTTAGATCCCCTCCGAGGATAATGTTGTCTTCCTGCAGGAGAGAGTTGCTGAATAGCCTTCTCCAAAATATCTCCCTGTTCTAGCAGGGGCCATAGACATTTATAACTTTGATTTCGGTCTCCAAGGCCTTGGAATAGATGTCAGCTCCAATGAAACCTCCTCCGCCCGAGATATTTCTTAGATCAATTGTCTGGTTCTGAAAACCAATTGCAACATCCCTAGATCTCCTAGAAGCATCCAGAGCATGAAAGGTCCAGCCCGACATCCAAGATTGCAGTAATGGGATGATCAAGTTAGACATACATAGGGTTTCTTGTAAGAAGATCAAATGGACCCGATCGTTAAGGAAGTGTCTCTTCAGGGCTAATTTTTTCTCAGGGCTAGCCAACCCACAACAATTGAAGGATAAAAGCTTCATGGAGGGGGAGGGGGGAGGGCATCCTTTGCTCTAAGAACCCTTTCAATAGTCTTTTGTTTTCCTTGGGCTACCTCTTCCCCTGCTTGAGCAATCACTTTGTTGAGATTAGAGGGTCGGCCCTTTGATGGTTTGGGGGAAACCAGGGAGGTATCCACATCCAGGCCGACTGCATCCGTCTCTCTCTCTGGTTTTGGATCGAGTGGAGTATCGCGGTGTGGAATTAACAGAGGGGGAGGGAGGCAGATGGGAGGGGTTTAGGATAGTGGAAAGAGAGCAGGGGGTGAAAATGGGATGAGGCACAGGGAGGGAGCAGGACATATAGGAATTGCCCTGCCTGGGGGGGAAAGGGGGACCGTGGAGGCCGGGATGGGGGCGGAGGGAGAGGGGGAGGGGGAACCAAAGAATGATGATGCAAATGAGAAGAGAGAGATGAATGAGATGCAGAATGATGTGATACATAAACATTAGAAAAAAGAGACATATCCGATGAGAAGACATCACCCTTGGTAGCTCTGGAGCGCGTCAGAGGAGGAGAGGGAGGTTGAATAGGATTTTTGCTTCGCCTCTTCTAAGCTTGTGCAAGAGGCGCTTCTACCGTATCCGAAGTCTTGATCTGTTCAGCCGTTTGGGTCTTTGCAGCAGGAGGAGGAGGCTATTTAGCAGGGGGGTCCTGCTCCATATCTTGAGTGCCCTGTTTTTGTTTCCTTAGAAGGGGGCATGCCCTGTAAAGATGACCCACCTGATGACATCTTCTACAACGATAGGGGATGCCTTCATAGTCAAGCAACTGTTTGCGCATAAAGTATCTCCACTGAATCGTGATATGTTCCCGAAGACCTCCTATGGTGTCCAAATGAATAAGAATTCTTGCATAAGCCATCATGCCAGTAGTCTGGTAGGATTTATCGTAGTCCATGAAAGTGCCCAAGGAATTCCTAATCTTTCTCAAGATGTCCTTAGACCAGTATTGCAATGGTAGGCCTGGAAGCCTAATCCAGACAGGGCCAACTCCAATTTGCTCAGTCTCGGGGTCGAAAAGAGGCGTCCAACGCTTAAGGAGCACTCGAGTATGTTCAAAGTGCCAAAGAGATGAGAGGACCCAACTCGTGTGGTCGGCTCTTGCAAATCGCAATGCAAACCATCCCCGTACAAAAGTTTGGACAAAGGGGATGTCCACCAGGTGCTGACCCCAAATTTCCGAAGACCATGTCTTCAACGGGCAGCCGAGTAGCTTCTACCTCTAATTCTACCCACCAGAACCCTGTCAGCATAGTCCATCGTGTCCACCCACTGGATATCCTCTTCAAGCCAAAGGAGGACGTCTGTGGCCCGAGACTTAAAGCACTTCTATTTTTTCAGGGGTCGGGTCGTCGAGATATTAGGGTTTGCAGAAACCCTCACTGCTTCCGGAGCCTCGAAGGAGGGGCTAGGGTTTGAGGGAAGATGAGGGATGGCCTCAGAAAGAGGGGGAATAGAGGAGAAACACCCTGAGGGAAAGCATGACCGGGGGACGTTATGGAATTGACAGTCGAGGGAGCCGCAGAAGGGGATTCTGTCGAAGGAACAATTGAGAGGGTTGGCGGCACGAAAGACGAGCCCGCTAGATCAAGGGATGGGGTGATACAATCAGAGAGGAAACCCAGGGTAGTCGATGACGGCACGGAGAAGGGTGGCCAAGACGAGGGTTCCTCCGGCAGCACAGCGGCGGTATGAGCGGGTACAGAGAGCTGAGGAAAAACATCAAAATTACCAGAAAACCCTTCGCTGAAATTTAACATACCTCCAGAGGCGGCATATGTGGACTGCCTAATGGTGCCTTCCTCCAGCGGACCCTCTGAATAATCAACAACGTTAATGTCCATGCCGACAACTGCACTAGGAAAAGAGCTAAACGCCTCGAACAAGCTGGCCAATGGAAAACTGGCACTGACAGCAAAGGAAATGGTAACTGTAGAAGCGAAAACCCCGGGGAGCAAGGTCCGGTGCTAGGTGAGGGTAACAGGAAATAACCTCCGGGACAAAGTAGAACAGAGAGCGACCTATGAGCGTAACCCTCCACAGCGTAAACGAAATAAGGTAAAACCCCGGGTCCGTAAAAGTGAGGCGGAAAAAGGAGGAGGGCGAGTTTCGAGGTGCTGACGGGGGTAGCTGCAGGGTAGGTGACTGACGGTTGCAGTACCCTGTACCCTTCAGCCATTCCATTCAGAAACCCTCCACCGTTCAATTAAGTAGTCTTATATTCTAATAATTTTGGTAATATCTTTCACTCAATTTTGTTGGAATTGGTTATTTAAGTTGTGTAGTATTTCACAATCCAACTTTCCAAGGGGTCTTCAAGATGTTGGATCTCTTTATGCATTTAGAAATGCAATTTTAATAATGAAAAAATACACTATTTGTGTGTGCTCTCTAGTTTTTTAGAGTGCAAAACTAGATATATAACTACTATGGATCCATCTTAACCATAGATCTATCAAGCCTTGATTGTGATAAAATCTTTTACTATGCAAACATTTTTTCAAGTCTAGAAAAATTTAATCCCTCTAAATAATTGCTAGAATCGTAGTTAAGATAAATCTATAAACTTTTGTATATCAACAGCAATAATTTTTATTTTATATTAACATTAACTTTAAATTTATATCTTCTTTTTATCTTTTCAAATATACATATTTTCATAATTGATTATAACACTCCACCCATATTAAACACAAATATGAAAAATAAATTTAAAAATACCCATTAAAAAAATAAAAAACTTTCCAAAATTACAAACACACTTAATATTCTCAAAATTACAAACACACTTAATATTCAAGTGACACAATATGATAAGCAGGTTTGGAATTTCAAATTAATATTATAGGCAAGATTAGAGTTTCAAATTTATTTGGTATGTTTATTGAAAATTTGGTGAACCTCACTGGCATTCACTTGATGATTGTAGTTTTCATGTTATATTTAGTGCAAGTCGGGGAAACATTGGTGCTAGTTCGATCTCCTTTTGCACAATTTATAAGAAAAAATAAAAATTATGGAGCAAAATTCTAAAAAAAAAAATATCTGCAAGTTCTTAAATTTGAAATAATAACCATTTCTATAATTTAACCAATTAAAATATCGCATGTCAAATTTGCAATTTCAAAATTACTTTAAGGCTCTGCCGATTTTTTTCTCTCACTATCAAATAAACGTTCCAGAGCATGTCAAAAGGCAGCCACTGCTTTATATTTGTTTTATTTGCAAAAATCACTGACGTCAGTGATTGCACTTCACTAAAAGATGGAGGGACAGGCGCAGCGGGTGGTCGTAAAAAAGACTGACTATGTACCCTTGAAGCGACAGATGGATGCATTATTGAGGTAAGGTTATGTACCTTTGAAGGGACTGCCGGTTGCATTATTGAGGAAGGTTAAGGTAACAATTTGGTAATAAATAATGGGTGTATATGGCTGTAAATGTGTTGGGTTGTATATGTTTATGGTTGGATTATTAGTTTGCTAAAATTTTACTGAGGTTGTATATGTTTATTGTTGAATTATTGGTCTGTCAAAATTTAACTCTAAACATTTACAGTTCTGGGCATTTACGAGCCTATTAACAAACAAGTTATTTTTAATTCAAGAAATTATTTTTACTAATATTAATAGCAATATCAATTTACCTAATTATATTGAATTATAATTAAAATATGGTAAAAATTTATTGGAATTACAAATTGAAATACTAAACTCAAAATAATTTGAGTATTAATTTTTAAAATGCTAACCACAAAGATCAAAATTATCAAAATTATTTATAAACATTTTCCCAAGAAATCAGCCAAATTTACCAATATGATTCTTCCAAAAATATTTTGGAATAATCAAAATATGAATCAAAACTTGAATGTGAAAAATTCAAATTTCAACCAGAATCTTTTTACAAAATTCAAATAAAAACTCCAAAACAAATAATGTTTAAACAACTCATATACGGTTAAATTTAAATTGCTTTCAAATTCAACGAGCTGTGTACCACGGCCGCACGGCCCCTTCCCTAACCTCGAGACCTCCACCTTACTGAACTATTTCGCATGACGATATACCGTGCTAACTGAGACGGGAGGCAAACTTTAACGCGCGCTGGCAGCCTGTCACCATCAATTTTGTCGGTGATTTACTGTGCAGAATATCTCACTGTGACACACGCGTCAGATTTTTATCAAAAGTATACGCGATTGTGCAGAGTGTCTCCACAATACAACAAAGTGTGAGATGGGGAATCGGGTTCAACCCAATCCTCAACCACCTGCGTTATTTGTTATACGCTCCAAATGATCTGCATCCATGGTTGCTCTGTTGCAAGCTCCAGACCAAATTCTCAAACGTCTCCTCTGTCCACCTGCCACAGCGCTCCTCACGCTGCGACGGCCGGAGATCGCTCATTATCATTACCATAATTCCTGCCTTGACCATACATTCATTCGTTGGATTTGACATACCAGCGCAGCTCTGGTCCCTAAATGTTTAAGCATCAAAATCTGTGCTTCATGATACATTTCAGATGATTAAAATTAAAAAAATCAACTAGTTTATAAATAGATCAAACATTAATTCAATATTTAACATATTAGTGACACATTTATTTAGATTCTTTAGGTTTTGGAACCATGGAGAATACCGTGCCAATCCTAAAATGGAAATACACCCTATGCTGTACAGAAACAATATATGTGGCTATAAATTCAGAATTATGTACTTGTAATTTGTTCATCTCATCTCGTTCAGAATATTAATTATTTTTAACTTAAATTTTTATCTTCAAATTATAAATAAATGGAAAATATCTACATAGTTTTGTGGTTTCTTGGAAGGGAATTTCAAATATTAAATAGTTTGTATTTGTAAACATATATTTATTTTTTTATATTTTAATCTTTTACCTGCTTATATTTCTGAATGTATGGATATCTTTCCACATTTACTTAATACAATTATAAAATTATCATGCAAATTATTCCACAATTTGGTCTCAAATTTTTTGCTGGAATTGGGTCAGAGAATTTTAGAAAAATCTAACCACTGGAGCGTTTGAATCTTTTTGATGATGTAAATGGATTTAGAATTATCAAAAACCTATGAAACACTCAAAATCCTGAAGCTAGACAGCTATAAACCAGATTTTCAAGAATTTCAGCTCTTGCTAAGTAAGAGTTGATGTTATTAGACTACTCCCATATTACCAAATAACAAATGACATCATATTAATACCTAGATTTATAAATGAAATAAATAAATTTGATAACTATAATCTAGATTTCTAAAAAATTCAGCAAGCTTTTATCAAAATCTGGTCAAAGAAACTGTAATTAAACCATGCCCATATAGATTACCAAATAACAAATAACATCATATTAATACTTAATTTTTTTTTTTTCAGGAAAAAAAAAGCATAATGTATTATATTGAGTCAATATAAAATGCAAACATACATATAGATATAGACAAGACAATGTCCATATTCGCATGTTCATGTCATATGAAGATAACCAGAGCATCAAATAACTAGTGCATATAGGCAAATAAAAACATAGGAGCATATATGCAAAAGATGCACCATATACTTTATACACAAGGCTAGATTAACAAAAAAATGGTTGATGATCATAGATAGTCCAATAAAATAAAAAATCAGCGGAGCCATATATAACAAAGTAAAATTACACCAATGTACTCATATCAATTCATTTGATTAATATGATTTTACTAAGTATTGTTATTTCTATGAAAATATGACTTGAATAGCACTTACCAGATTAGTGGAAAGGAAAATTATGGCATTAAAGCTTTGTTTCCCTAGCCCTCAACGCCCAGGGTTTTTGAATCTCACCAGCAAAATGTTCTCGTGAATTGCAGGAATCAGGGTCAGCAATGGAGATCAATGAAAAGAAAACATAAGCATAAATAAAGCTACAGACCTGGTAGCCAAGTCGAGCCAATAGAAGTGTTACAGAGATTCTATCAACTAGTATAAAAGCCTCTCTTTTTTTCTTTACAAACACCGGCAATGAAATCAGGGATTAAGCAGTTTTGCTGCTAATCCCATTTCTTTTTACATACAAAGAGTATGGCATATTATTTGAAAGCTTCTCTTTCAATCAAATAAAGCATGCGCTGGAAGCTGAGAACATCGCACTCAACTCTGAGGGCACCGATCTGTTCGAATCCCAATTCCTCGGCTGATAAATCAAGCAAAACACCCATGAGCGGATGATTTATATGACTGGTGGACACCATGAAAAGCTCTCTTTCCTTCCCAACGCGCAGAGGGACAAATCCGCTAACGCCACTCTCACCTGAAACTCCATATGACCGTGACGGGTTGAGACTAGAGAGCTCAGATCGCAGCGCCTCATATCTCTTCCACGCAATCCTTCGGCGCCGTATTAATCTTCTGACAAAATGGGGGATCTTGGCCATTTTAGCTGAGATTTCTGTGCACTGCGTATGGCTGAAGACGAGGCGGAGGAGAAAGTGTTTGTAGAATGAAGATTGTCTATCCGAGAGGGTCGCTGCTCCTTGGATTTATAATGGGGTTGGAGGAGGTTTCATGACTATCTGCACAATGTAAAAGGTTGACCAAAATTAGCAGAGAATCTCTGAAAGCTCATTAAGAAAAGATTACCAGTCCCTATGTCATGTGATACAGAGCACGAAAAAACAAACATGTAGAACGTGTTAAAATGATCAAAGAATAAATTACAATATAGATACTTTCTGTACATTAAAGATATGTACTGTAAAGGCGGTGGGAAGTATATATTTGATGAGTGATTTTTTGAAAAAAGTGATACAGTGCACTGTGTAACTTCACGATAAAGCTAAGAGGAAGGTTTCCAAAAGTCACAGAGCACTTTCTTTGTGGAAGAAAGAATCATAAACATTTCTGGTAAGGGAGGGTTTTTTCGTATTCCTTTTGGAAATATGTAGGCATATTTCAAACAGCAATCAATCTATGACCCAAATAAAAGTGAAAGAATTATTTAAATATACGATATTATAAGTTTTAACTATATTATTTTATTTTGATTTTTTAAATAAAATTAGAGTTTTGAATAGATAATGATTAGATGTAGTTCAGCTTGAGGTATGCCGTAAAATTGTCAAGAGTTCGTTTTCTTCGGACGAAAGGAAACAGGTTAACGGCCTAAGACCTAACACCCAGAGGCATCTGGCAGGAGTGAAAGCCTGCTCCCTTACGGACCACCAGCGGGTTATTACAGGTGGCATGGTTTTCCTTGATAACGGTGATGAGTCAAACCAACATTCGCGGATAGCTGCCCTCCCTGTTGGTTTGACACCTGAGTTTGACAAGTTTTGCCACCTTCAATATTAAAAAAAAATAAAATTAATAAATAAATAAAAATTATATTATATTTAATATTTTTTTATCTTAAATTTATACGTCAATTTTATAGGTAGTTTCTCTGCCTTTATTTACCACCCATCTTATAACAATTGAAGACAAAATGTTTAAATAAGTAAGTTAAGTTTATTGTTTTCAATTATATTTTTATTTATTTTAAATATATTATTTTATTTAATTTTTAAAATAAGTTTATGTATTTTAGAATATATGTTGATTAAATATATTGTTAAGATATTTCTTTATGTTAGAGTTATGGGTCTCAAATCATTAGGATAGTTTTGTCTATTTTATTTAGACAAATTTTTAAAGTAAATAAAAGTGAACATTATAATAAAGTAAATAAGATTATTTGTTTTACACAAATTTTTAAAGTAAATAAAAGTGAACATTATAATAAAGTAAATAAGATTATTTGTTTTAGATATATTATTTGTTTTTTATTT
>APFE030764158.1:7943-30492 GCA_000404065.3 Pinus taeda | reverse complement strand
AGGTTTGTGACAAAGGAACTTACTTGGATCAAAGGAGCGAAGGCATCCCCAAACTTGCGTTGGACATGAGGTAGGCCTTAAACACATTTGTTTGCCATTATTTATAAAGCGTATT
The DNA here is from genome assembly GCA_000404065.3 of Pinus taeda. Lineage (NCBI taxonomy): Eukaryota > Viridiplantae > Streptophyta > Pinopsida > Pinales > Pinaceae > Pinus > Pinus taeda. The sequence continues at coordinate 30,377 of APFE030764158.1, read as the reverse complement.
TAGAGAAAGGTAGTGTCTGGTTGGTTTGTTTGTCATTAGGTCTTCATTAGATTCTAGGAAGGTCTATCTTGTCTGCAAGATCGACTCATTCCGCGTGACAAGGACTGAAGGAAGGCATATGTTGTGTCTATTCAGTCTATGAGTAGCATTGAGGGATTGTATTGAGAGCTGGATAGCTTGTGAGCTAAAGATTTGTGTAATCCAGTGATATTTCCACTTGTATGATAATACAGATAGTGGGGTTTTTAGCTGAGGCTTTCCCTAGAGTATTCTTCTGTGTTCATGTGTGATTGATTTCTCATTCTCTGTTATATGTGTTCTATTTGATTTTGCTCAAAATCGATTAAGCTTCTGCAAGTTTGTTTGTAGAAGTAGATCAAGTATTTTGCTTTAGTATATTGCATTATCAGGTGACCTACAGTGAGAATTTCTACATGGTATCAGAACAAAGGTGATCAAAGCGGAGAAAAGTATACAAAGATGGGAGAAGTTTGAAGTTTGAATTTCTTAATTGTAGAAATCAAATTCTTATCACATCTCAAATTTCACCAATGGCGTTCAACGGTTTGAGACTCGAGTATGCCTTGGATGGCAGCTCGAATTATATAGCCTGGAAGGATCGCATGGAAGCAGTATTAGATGACAACAGTTTGAAGGAATTCATTGATGAAGAAGTCCCCAAGCCAGCAACTGCTAATGCCCAATAATTGGCGGAATGGAAGAAATGTGTGGCTAGAGCGAGGAGAATTCTTCTGGAGGGAGTTTGAGACCACATTGTCTCAAGTCTCCATGGGAAGGAGACACCATTTTCAATGTGGAAAACATTGAAGGATCTATATTAGAACAACAATGACCAGAGGAAGCTGGTGCTGAAAGACAAGCTTTGGAAAATCAAGTGTGAAAAGGGTGACACGATCTCTACATATTTGAAAAAGATCACCACCTGCAGGGATGAGCTTGGAAGTGTAGGAATCACGACAACCGATGATGACATGGTGAATCTTGCTCTCCTCGGTCTTCCTACGAACTGGCATAGCTACCAAGACTCAGTAAATGGAAGAGATAAACTACCGGATTGGGAATGATTGTGGTCGCATCTGATGCAGGAAGAGATCAGGAGAAGCACCAGGGATGGATCTTCATCAAATCATGATGATGAAGAAAATCTAGCCTTAGCGAGTAAGGCGAGGAAAGGGAAGGCTTCCCATTCCAAATCGAGTTCTTCCCATGGTAGGAAGAAGATTGATAAATCAAAAGTGCGATTCTTTCATTGTCATGAGGTGGGCCATTATGCTACAAATTGTCCACAGAAGAAATCCAAGAAGGGATAATCGAAAGGATCAGATGGTGAGGCACTGGTCTCACAGTGCAAATTGGATTTCACTCTCCTCGCATGCATGGTTTCATCGATGGTGGGTTGTGTTTGGTACCTGGACAGTGGAGCCTCATTCCACATGACCAGCGCCAAGAGTCTATTCAGTACCTTGGAGGAGAAGGACCTCTAGATAAGCATAGAGATGGGTGATGATGGAAAGCACCATGTTTTAGGTGAAGGCGTGGTTGTGTTTCATAGGGAGCACAGAGCTCCTCTCACCCTAACTGATGTAAATTACATGCCTGGACTGAAGAAGAACTTGGTGTTTGTTGCAATGTTGGAAGACAAAGGCTATGATGTAGTATTTAGTAAAGGAAAGGCATTCCTCAGGCACATTGGCATGGGACAAACCAAGAGGATTGTGATTCGAGTAAAGAATATCTACAAGCTAGAGGTAGATGACTATGCTGCATTGAGTTCCAAAGCAGAGTTGGTGCAAAGCCAAGATATTGGCAAGCTACGACATAGAAGATTGGGCCACTTGAACCATGGGGCCTTGAAGATATGCAACAGATTTCCACCGGACTTCCTAAGGTTAAACTGGAGCAAGTGGATACATGCAAAGGTTGTACCTTGGGTAAGTATGCAAAATCTTCCTTTCAGGATCGAGGCAGTCAAGTTGGAGCAATCCTGGAGCGAGTTCATACAAATGTGTGTGGACCATTCTTGACAGCCTCCACCACTAAATAAAGGTACTATGTTATTTTCATTGATGATTTTTCTCGTAGATGTTGGATCTAATTCATGCAGAAGAAGGATCAAACCTTCTCAAGGTTTTGTGAGTTTAAAGCCTTGGTTGAGAAAGAATCAGGAAATAAAATAAGGGCCTTGCAAAATGACAATGGTGGAGAGTATGCCTCTCAACAGTTTAAGGAATTCTATGCAGTAAAAGGAATTAAATGGGAGTTGATGGCACCCCATAACCCACAGCAGAATGGGGTGGCCGAAAGGAAGAACAAAATGATTGTGGGAGTAGCTCAGGTGATGCTGCATGACCAAGGCCTACCACTTCATTTGTGGGCTGAGGCATGCAATACAACACTATACTTGTAGAATAGAAGGCCACATCATATACTGGGGATGAAGACACCAGTGGAGGCCTTCTCTGTGAAGAGACTAGATGTGAGTCACTTCAAGATCTTTGGATCATCGGTTTATTACCATGTGATCAAAGATGCCCAGAAGAAGTTAGAGCCAACAGCTGAGTTGGGGATACTTGTGGGGTACACTGATACACCCCACAACTATCGAGTGTTCTTTCCTACTAGTCATAGGATAGTGGTACACAGAGATTTGAAGTTTGATGAGTAGAAAGCCATGCAAGTTTCCCTTGAGAGGGAGCTCAAGTTGCATGTAGAGGAGGAAATTTTGGTTCCTAAGGAGGAAGAGCCTCAGTGATGCGGAGCAACCGCATGCAGAGGATCCGGAAGTGGAGACATCCACTCATGCAGAGTCTTCTAGAGATGGGTAGAAATGCTCAAGGGAAGCTGACAGATTGATGATGGATGCAAGAGAGAATGTGTGACAACCATCTTCTCAACATAGACAAAGGAGGTCACCCGAGCAGTACACTGGTTACATGGCCCTAGTTGGGGAATGTATATAGACTGAACCATCTTCCTTCGAGGAAGTAGTGTAGCAACTAGTCTGGGTTGTTGCTATGGTGGAGGAGTATGACTCCATAGTTCGGAACAATGTTTGGGATGTTGTTCCAAGACCAAAGAACAAGTCAGTAGTGAGTTCCAAATGGCTTGACAAGGTAAAGCAAGTAGTTGTTGGGAGTGTGGAGAAACATAAGGCAAGGTTCATTGCCCGTGGTTTCTCACAGGTTGAGGGGATCGACTATGATGAAACTTTTACTCCTATAGCAAGGTACTCATCTATTAGATCGATGTTGGCACTATCAGCACAGATGGGTTGGAAGATCCATCAGACAGATGTGAATACTGCGTTCCTCAATGGAAAGATTGAGGAAGAGGTGTACATAGAGCAGCCAGAAGGATTTGAGACCTTCGGTCGTGAGTCGCATGTGTGTCGACTCAAGAGAGATTTGTGCGGGCTAAAGTAGGCACCTTGTGCTGGGTAAACCAGGATCGACAACTATTTCATTGGGTTGGGCTTCACAAAGAGTGAAGCGGATGTGAACCTTTACCACATCATGGTAGAAGGTAAGCCATTGATCATTGTTCTTTATGTTGATGATTTGATATTGACAGGTGATGATCAATTGATTAAGTCTTATAAGGAGGACCTTGCAAGAGATTTCAAGATGAAAGACATGGGTCTCATGCACTACTTTCTAGGCATGGAAGTGTGGCAAAAGGATGGGGAAGTGTTTGTGTCTCAAGGAAAGTATACCAATGATATACTCAGGAGATCCCACATGGATAAGTACAAACCCATGCATACTCCTCTAGCAGGTAACTGGAGGAAGGGGGATGCTACTTCAGGTGAGGTAGTAGCTACTACTATTTATCGGCAGCTTGTGGGTTCATTGATGTATTTAGTGAACACATGCCCAGATTTGTGCTTTGCAGTGAACCAACTGAGTCAAGCTATGGTTTAGCCTACCAAGCTATTTTGGAAGGTAGCAAAGCATGTGCTGAGATACCTTAGAGGCACATCTTAGTATGGATTATGGTACAGATAGATAGAGGGAGTGAAGCTTCAGGGCTTCACAGATGCAGATTAGGAAGGGAGTCCATCGGATCGGAAGAGCACTTCAGGAGGAATTTTAAACCTTGGTTCAGCTGTAGCTTCTTGGTACAGCAGGAAACAGAGGTCAGTTTCACTTAGCTCAGCAGAGGATGAATACATGGCTGCCATTCAGGCAATATGTGAGGCCATTTGGATGTGGAAAATTCTAGTTGGATTGTTTGATCAGAGGATGGATCCAATTGTGATCTATTGCGATAATCAGAGTTGTATCAAACTCTCTAAGAATCCAGTATTTTATGACAGGTCCAAGCACATCGATACCCAGTATCATCATCTTCGAGACTGTGTGGTGAAGAGGATCATGTTGTTGTTGTATGTTTCGATCGAGGAGCAGGATGCATAATGAAAATTCGAGTTCCATAGAGATAGGATCAGGGTGACAGATAATCTGTTTCTTGTTGAGAGGGAGTGTTGAAAATAGCAACAAGAAATGCTAAAAATAACATTGCTATAAATAACATTTCAGGATACATTCCAATTTTAGTTAGTCCCTGAACTAAAGTTGAGAATTAAAATTTGAATTTGATCTTAGCAGTTGTTTGAAAAATAATTAATTAATTCATCTTGAGTTAATTAGTTGGAGAAAATAAAACATGAAGTCTATGTGAAGACATGCAACAATTTTCCCTTTGATTGAGGAAGTTATCCCTTAATTAAGGAGATCAGGATGAGTTGTACTTTGAGTTGTAATTAGTTAGCTCAGTTAACTGAGTTAAGTCCAGTTAGATTAGTTCCAACAGTTTGTGGAATTGATTGTCAGTTCAGTTAGTTAATGCATGCATGCATGTAACTAGTGTACTTCAGATAACTGAATATTCTCTCATAAATAACTCATGCATGTCAGTGCAGTAAGAGACCCAGTTGATATTAGAGGATGGGACAATGTACTATCAGTTGCAGGAATATTCCCTTGAGGATATCTCTTCCATGCAGAAGGAATTCATTCCTTGAGGATTACACAATTATTTCTGAGTTTGGTGAGTTGTGTGAGAGGTGAATTCACACAGGTGGCAGCCAGAGGACTTAGGAGAAGCTGCGCAAGGAAATAGGAGGCTTGAGGACTGAAGGAAGGCATATGTTGTGTCTATTCAGTCTGTGAGCAAGATTGAGGGATTGTACTGAGAGTTGGATAGCTTGTGAGCTAAAGCTTTGTGTAATCTGGAGATATTTTCAATTGTATGATAATACCGATAGCGGGGTTTTTAGTTGAGGCTTTCCCCAGAGTATTCTTTTGTGTTCATGTGTGATTGATTTCTCATTCTCCATTATATGTGTTCTATTTGATCTTGCTCAAAATTGATTAAGCTTCTACAAGTTTGTTTATAGAAGTAGATCAAGTATTTTGCTTTAGTATATTGCATTATCAGGTGATCTACAGTGAGAATTTCTACAGATCACTCCAGTTGATAAGAGTATTAAAAATCCACCCATATAGATCCTCAAATGGACTCATCTTCAAGAATTCTTGATACTCATTATTATAAGAAAACTCCACTAGTGGAAGATATTCCTCCCACTTCCTGTGTTGATGCATGACATATATCCTCAACATATCCTCAATAATCATGGGAACCCTCCATGTTTGCCCATCTTTTTGCAGATGATAAGTTGTACTGAAAGAATTTATCCCCAAGCCTACAAACAAATCCTTCCAAAACTTAGAAGTGAACTTGGCATCTTTATCTGATATAATCTTCTTAGGAACTCCCCGCAATCTCACTATCTCCCTTATGAAGATTTGAGCTACCTCACTAGATGAATTAATATACTTCACTATAATGAAATGAGCTACCTTGTTCAACCTACCAACCACAACCATGATGGAATCATGTTGTATTGATGTCCTTAACAATCCTGTAATGAAATCCATGGAAATGACCTCCCATTTCCATTATGAAATCAAAATAGGCTGCAATAGACCAATTGAATGCTTGCATTCAACTTTCACTTGCTAACAGTCCAAACACCTTGCAACAAAATCAACCACCTCTTTCTTCAAATTTGGCCAATAATAAAATTTCTTAATAGTTGTCAAAGTCTCTTAGTATCTTAGGTGGCATGAATATGGCTTGACATGAAATTCTCTCAAGATAAGATTTTTTAATTCACTGTTATCTAGTACATAAATCCTGCTTCTGAATTTGACCAAGCCATATGCCATGAGATGATATTCCTCATCTCTATCACCTTCACTCTGTTGTTGTAAACTCTGCTTCAACTACTAGTACTTCTTATCATGCTACCCTGCATTCAAGATCCACTCCTACAAGTCTGTCCCATAAGAACTCATAGCTGAAATATGATTCACCTGCACTTTCTTATTAAGAGAATCCACAACCCTGTTCTCCTTGGCCTTAATGTACTTGATCTCAAAATAAAACTCATTACGAGTAGCCAACCATCTTGCTTATCTGACATTCAGATTGGGTTGGCCAAACAATTACCTTAATCCACTATGATCACTCATCAAAATGAACCTCCTACAAAGAAGATAATGTCTCCACATATTTAATGCATGAATGATGGCTGCCAACTCAAGATCATGAGTCATATAATTAAGCTCATACTCGTTCAACTTCCTTGATTCATAGAAAACCACCTGACCTTCCTGCATCAAGACTCCACCAAGTCCTTCCTTTCATACGTCTGTACAAACAACAAACTCCTTATCAAGATCTACAATCTTCAAAACTAGAGCATTTATAAGCAAATGCTTCAATTGATTAAAACTAATTGCACACTTCTCAGTCCATTTAAACTTATTTCCTTTTCTCTGCAAAGATGTAATAGGATAGTCAATCCTTGAGAATTTTCTGATGAACCTCTTATAATAACCTACTAATCCCATGAATGATCTAACCTCATCCACATTCTTCAGAGTTGGCCACTCCATGATAGCCTTGATATTTTTCGGATCCACTACTATCCCTTCCTTGGAAACAATATGTCCCGATTAATGAATCTGAGTATGAAAGAAATTGCACTTGTTGAGCTTGACATATAGTTGATGCTCTCTCAACAATCTCAATACTGTTACCAGGTGCTTTGCATCCTCCCCCTCATTCTTTGAATAAACCAATATATTATCAAGAAACACTATCACAAACTTATCCAGGTAGGGACACAACAGATTGTTCATCAAACACTTGAAGGTGGCTAGGGCATTTGTGAGACCAAAAGGAACCACCTCAAACTCATAATGCCCATAACTTGTACACAATGTAGTCTTGTAGATGTCTTCTTCATTGATGCACACCTGATGATATTCTGATCTCAAATCAATCTTTGAGAATATTGTTGCTCTATTCAGTTGATCAAACAAATCATTAACCTGTAGCAATGGATACATGTTCTTGATAGTCACCTTGTTTAACTGTATGTAATCAATGCACAATCTACGAGTAACATCCTTATTCCTTACAAACAATATTGATGTACCCCAAGGAGATACACATGGCCTTATGTATCCCTTATGAAGCATCTCTTTAACTTGTAACTTCAACTCCACCAAATCAGAGTGCTCATCCTGTAAGGTGCCTTTGATGTTATTGTTGCTCCTGACATCAACTCAATAGATAAATCCACTTCCTTATGAGGCGGTAGCTCTAGAATATCTACAGGAAACACATCCTAAAACTATTGCAAGACAAGATACTTCTTAAGGACTTCCTCATGCTCAACGTCCTTCCCCTTATCATTCAAAACATGCACTGCAAACAATAAACATCATTTCCTATAGTTGTGCTTTGCTTGCATAGTTGAAAGCATTCTCACTGATGTAGGCTTCTTATTTCCCTACACGACTCTCTTTACTCCATCATAATCTAGGCACTCAATATATCATTCCACCTTGGTCCTATGAATTAACAACCATTCCATACCCAAAATCATACCATATGAACCCAAAGGAAGCACATTTGTATGTGTTGATGTAGGCATACTGTTCAGTTCAAATGCATAAGACTTCACCCAATGATGAACTCTTATCTTGGTCCCTGTAGCCAACTACACCAACCAAGATTTTGCATGCACTTCCTTACTCAAACGACATTGATCCACCAGGTTAGGGCTAATATAGCTATAATTAAATCTAGGATCAATAAAATAGAAACAACTTGATCACAAAACTTACCTTCCATCTCGATAGTGGATGTCTGATGATCTGCCTTCCTATTATCCACTTGTTTTGGGGAATTTGGTATCTATGGATAAATACTAATTCCCTAGATAAGTAGCCATATCTAGAACAACAATTTAAAGCAATTTAGCCTTTTCCTATAAGCAATAGATAAGACAAAGAAGATGAGAAGACCTACTTGTAGTTCCACTTTCCTCTTGTCTTCCTTGTATTGATCCTGTTGCTTCTTCCTGTACTTAACAGGCTTGAGAAGTACCTATAAACACAAAAAAGGACAAAGAACCAATCAAAGAAAAATATCTATTGAATACAAGTAAATGGAATCAGATACATTCACACATATAAGCATCATATATCAATACAAACATATGGGAAAAAGGTTCAAATACTTTATTGAATAGAAGAAGGAATTACAACCATCATGTCTAATTCGAAGTCATTCCTCCAGCTTGGATCCCATCCACATCACATCAAAAGCATGATAAACTTGTAGCATAAAAATACTTGTCTCAAAGCCAATTCTCATAGCAACATTATCTCCTTACAATTCAACATAGTCTAGCCCCTGATCACTTAGATGAGTGTTCAATTTATAGGGGGACGAAGGAGGTTATGTCATAAATGGGGGTATTGAATGGCCTTTCATACTTAGAATTATTTCCATGGAGGAAGGGATGAGAGGATAGGATTCATATTAATTCATTCCTCATCCATTTTCGAGCTCATACTAGTTGATAAGTGAGGGAAACTTCTATATGACTCCAAGAGATAAGAATATTCCCCAAAACCTATGTGAATTTTGCTCAATCTTGCCCAACATAGGTTAAAGAGGGCCTAAGTTCTTTGCAGAGCACCCTGGCATGGACTCAAATGCTTTGCATCACATCCTTACATGGGCCTACCTGCACTGGTCCCTTTAGAGGTCATTTCAAGATGACTTTAGGTCATGAAACTGTCTAGGAAGGAGGCATTCAAAAGGGTGACTTGTTTAGGGCATGTAGCAACTGAAATTAGGGTTTTATGAGCCCTAAAAAACTAATCTCGATGGGAGTGATGTGCCTAAATGGATCTGTAATAGCTTCCCCCCAAAAGCATGAAGTCGAAAAATGCAAATGTCAAATGAAATGATTTACGATGTGATGAGGAGGTTTCGAAGTGGAAGGTGGCATACATCAATTACAATACATATATCATGATATTTTGATTTTTACATGAATTGCTCAGGGAAGGCATACCCATGCTCAACATATAAACTTTCATTACATGTACATAGATAGTCGTCTATATGTTGGCATTATGTTTCTGGTATGGTTATATGTTACAGATGTTGTACTTGATGGCAACACCCATGGCATGGCTCTCAATATGATGAGAATTAAGAAGTACGCAGGAGAAAAGTTCACGGAATTTTATGCAGAGAAAAGTTTATAAAAGTTTATTTCATGTGGAGAAAAGTTCACGGAATTTTATGCAGAGAAAAGTTTATTTCATGTGGGAAAAACTTACCTTTGGTCCATGGTAGTTAGTCCTTGGAATTTGAACCTATGGTTTTTGGACCATGGCATCTCGACAGACATGTTGATCCCTAGTATTGAGTTGATGGTATTGGTTTGTTATGGTTTTGGCCGTGGTATTGGTCCATGATTTGAGGAAGAGCTTGCCTATATAAAGCAAAGGAGATCATTTGGCTTGTGTATGCTTTTGGGTTGAATATCTTAAGATCTGAAATATTGGGTTATTGTTTCAAAAGCTCGATCTATATGAAAATGAAGTGGAAAGCGAATCTGTGAAGGGTGATCTCTCGAGCGCTGCAGCTGCGGAAGTGCGGAGGCGCCACAGGAGACGCCACAAGAGGCGCCACAAGAGACGCCGCAGAAGGCGCCACAGGAGACGCCGCAGGAGACGCCACAGAAGGCGCCACAGGAGACGCCGCAGAAGGCGCCACAGGAGACGCCACAGGAGGCGCCGTAGGAGACGCCACAGGAGGCGCCGCAGGAGACGCCACAGGAGGCGACGTAGGAGACACCACAGGAGGCGCCGCAGGAGACGCCACAGAAGGCGCCACAGGAGACGTCGCAGAAGGCGCAGCAGAAGGCCCCACAGGAGATGCCGCAGAAGGTGCCACAGGAGACGCCGCAGGAGACGCCACAGGAGACGCCGCAGAAGGCGCCGCAGGAGATGCCGCAGAAGGCGCCACAAGAGACGCCGCAGAAGGCGCCACAGGAGACGCCACAGAAGGTGCCGCAGGAGACGCCACAGAAGGCGCCGCAGGAGACGCCACAGGAGGCGCCACAGGAGACGCCACAGGAGGCGTCGCAGGAGACGCCGCAGGAGGTGCCGCAGGAGGTGCCGCAGAAGGCGGCACAGGAGACGCCACAGAAGGTGTTCTGGGTTTAGTTTTCTGTTATTGTGGATCTGGTTATCTGGGTGACTTACTAGTACTTGATGATCATTTGATATTTATGGATCCAGTTTGAAAATTTATGAAAAGTGGTCCTTGAAAGAAAAGAAGTAGGGGGTTGTAGCTCCCTTCCAGGAGAGACTGGAAAACGAGAGAGAGTTGTAGCTCTCTGCAGGTTGCAGCCTGCGTACTGGTAAAGGACTGCACCAGTACAAGACCATTGTAAAAGGAGTTTCTAATTTGAAAGAAGATAGAGACATATTGCAGCAGGTGGTTTTCACCCACATTGGGTTTCCACCTTATATCTGGTGTTCTTTGATGTGACTGTCTGTTTTTCTTGTTCATGCTCATTGTTTTATGGTACTGATATGCAAAAATAATTCGAAGTATAAATAAGGAAGAATTGTTAAAAGGACTAGATAATACTGATTCACCCCCCCTCTCAGTATTATTTTCAACACTATAGATATAGACCCATGATTGGAATGACCATCAATGTAAAGCCATTGTACATATGATTTAATACTCCTAAAATCGCAACCTGGATGGATGAAAATAGATCCGAGGTCTTCTATCTCATCCAATCATTCACTCAAGTACGAGTCTAACCATGTGAATATGTGATCTAAAGTCGAACATGGGAAGACACTGTCTGATTACCAGCCAATGATGTAAGTCGTTAATAGACGTGAGAGAAATCACCAATAATGATAATGATCCTCAAGGTACTGCAGTACATTCTGCAAGGTGTGAATGAATGATTTGATGTTGAACACCATATAGAGTCTTTCGGTCGAAGGCCATTGATGTCAACCTATCACCGGAAGTGAGAAACTTGCCATTGATGTATGCAAGCCTCAAGGTATTGGAAGGGTGTTTCTAATTCAACTTCTTGGATAATGTGCTGAAGACGACAAGAAGTGACTCATCGCAGGAGGGCCTTGATGTATCCCACATCAATGTCACGAAACAAGAGTAATGATTTTGGAGACAGAATCTGACTGACAACACAAGGTTCAGGAGTGGCGGTCATGAAAATGAAGGTTTATGGTATTGCAAAGGATGAATTTTAATTGAATGAATTCTCTTGAACATTTCGGCAACACTGAAATGAATTGGTAGCATTGACCCAAAACAAAGTGATGGATGGTATGATAGACCAATGGTATAATAACCATCAAGCTGATAACCCAACCCAAATAGTCATGGTGATGGAGTGAAAGTGTCATGTTCAAGAGCGACCTGCTACCATAAAGTGGTTTTCCCATTTTCCCCAATCATTGCTGACCAGTACCTCTTTATTTCTTATCAAGCTTGAAAAGGATAACATATGCTTGTTGTATAAATCCACCCTTTGTGTGAATCCATCATTATGTGATATTTTAATGAGTCTAGCGAAGGTGAAACTTGGTCTTGTCTAGATGGAGAAGTTTGTCGCTATTTGATGTTTTAACAAGTTTAACGACAAAGATAACTCAGTGCTTTTCATGTTTAGAGAGTTTGAAAAGGGACAAAAAGAAAACTCCACAAGTTCTATTTCGTAGATTTGTCTCTCAAGCTCAAAAAAGCATAAAACAATACGAGAGAGAACCTATTGACCATGTTCGGCCCAAAAAATGGTTAAACTTATATTGAGTAGACGTTGTTTCCAATCCATTAACGAGCTAAAAAGGACAAGTGCTCGACCAATATTTTCATGTTTAGAGATTCTGAAAAGAGCTTAAAGAGGACTCCAAGGGTGTTCCTTTTTCATTATTTAACAGAGCTCAAAAAAGAGATAAAAGTATGCTCTGTGGTCAAAGGTACAATTTAGAATCAAGCACGTCAAATTCTGTAAGTCAACTGTCAAAAATATTCAAAACACCACCAAACAGATTAAGAAATACCTGTTTCATAGGTAAAACTAGGCAAATACTAATGTTTACTCAATTAATGAACATGAAATAAACATAAAACAAGTTTTTACCATGCCATTTTACCATTTGAGACTTACCATTTAGTTTTGTGCTATGGGCTAGTTTTTTACCTTGAGCTTCATTAGTTGATTGCAAGAGATTCTGTGGACCATTTCTCGTGTCATTTGAACCAGGTAGGAGATCTACCGCTCCCCTTTCTTTTCAGGTCATTCTTTTACTGTTTCATGCAAGTTTTAAGGGTTTTTTGGGGCCTTCGGGGTTTGATTTTTTTGCCTTGGAATCAGCGCAGGCTTTTACATCGAAACTGTGCTGAAGAGCACCCTGATAAAAGGTTGCCTACTCTGCAGTACAATGTTTCTATCCCTGGGCTGCTCTACATGAGTTTCCCCAATTTGTTTTAGTTGTTTTCTCCAAAATTTGTCCTGTTTTTTTCATGGAAAGGATATTAACTAAGCTTATGATTGTATTTCAGGATTTCATCGGATTAAAATGTCAATTACATGGTGAGAAAGAGAGCATGAAGAACAAGACATGGTTTCCATAAATAATCCAGGTATAGTTGAGGCCCTAAAAAATTGTGGGTTACTCAAATATTTCAAGTTGTCTGGAATGAGGTAACAAATAGAACTATTGCATTTCCAGTTCCTTGTTCATGCACGGGATTTGACTGTTCAGGCTTTTCACATAAGGGACAAGATGGTCCCTATTACCATTGATGATATTTACTTTCTTAATGAACTGTGAAGGCAAGTGCCCCCATCTCACTTTTGGATTTGCCCATGGAGGTGAATTAGTGAGATTACATTCGACAGTTTTGTCGACCAAGTACATAGCCTAGAAAGGATGGGAAAATAAACATCATGGATGTAGGTGATTTTCCTTTGAGAATGACCCTCTTCATAATCACAAAATTGGCTAGCAGTGTGACACTACATCTGGCAAACAGATCATATATGCAGTATACACTTGAGTGTCTAGAGCCAAAAGTATTCAACTAGTGTGAGGTCATTCTTTCTTCACTGAAAGAATAAATGACCAAGGTAAAAAGTGTTAATATGAAGAATTTCTACTATGGTTTGATCTTAATCACTTTTACCTTAGAGCGAATTCCATTGATGTAACCACGACATGTATCACTGGGTATAACTAGTCCTAGAGATCCATGTACGCAGAGGTGGGTTGAATTGATGGCTCGACATGCGGGTCGGTCAATAATCATTTTTTCAACTACATTCTTTATTTGGCTCGATCAACAAGACCTTGTCATCAAGGAGCATCCATACTCAAGGATGGATTACATGGAGATCTAGACTTGATTCTACCAGTTGGAGCACAATGGGTGCTATAGGTAAATTGTTTGACCAAAGTGTTTTTTGATTTTTCAAGTTTCTACATGTTTTTTGTGTTTTTAAATGTTTCCAAGACTAAACCAAAATCATTCTCATGCATGCAGATGTGGATACTATTTGACCTGTGGGATACCAATAGGGTGCAGGTGGGCCAGTGCAGAGAGACATTGGGAGATCAGTTCTCTAGGACTTGGATTTGGTCGATACCTTGGCAAAGTTGCAGGATCACATAGAAGGATTAACCCTTGGTATTTTGGATGTCCGGATCAAGGAGTTACCTATGAGGCTGCAATGCCACACTATTGGTGTTCCTAGCCACTAAATGAGGCTTTTGCACATGATAGCACAGGATGTGATGTGTTATCATGAGCATCACTAGGTCTACTTAGGATGTTTTTTTCATGCATTTTGAATTTTTGGGTCAGATGACCAAACGTGTCTTGGACACAAATTTTGTAAAAACTATTAAAACACCTATCTATTTTACTTTTAGAGTTTTCTATGGTTATGTGAAATCCTATTCAACTAATGATGTGAATTGAAAATATTACTTTTACATGTGTCACAAATGTCTATTTAACACATAAATCACTAGAGAATTAGTTAATGTGTTAAAGTTACTGGAAATATGTTGATATTGAATGTATTCAAAATGCCTTTTCAAAATACGAACTCTAACGAACATACGAAGAATTGTTGGGTTTCAAATTCTATACACACTTGTAAGTTGTAGTACGACGAGTTGTGAGTCTAGCCTAACGATGATTCGGTGAATGCCAAGTGAAATGACATTAAAGAGAAGTTCAATCAATGCACTATACTCAACGATGTTGTTCGCCGATCGATCAATATAAATCCCTTGAAAACTCACTAACTCACCACTTGGAGAAAAAATAGCCCATGCCGCAGAAGATAGGTTTTGCGTACTATGACTAACACCATCGACGTAACCAACAAATGGTTTCAAAGTTTTCAACATCTGCAACAAATGCAAAGCGGATTACTAACCAGATAAAAACTCTAAAAGACACACATTGACACACACATGAAATGAAAGCATATAATAGTGAGTTTTACTACACTCCATTAAGCTTTGTAACGTTTGAGGTACAACCTGTTTCGGGGCTGCAACAATGGAATCCCATAATAATCTACTAAATCATAGGCACCTTTTGTCTAAACACGCTTGACAATATAAGGACCCATCCACATGGGTTCAAATTTCCCTTCTCTAAGTTTATCAGCTTCCTGATCGTAAAGCAAGACCAGGTCTCCTTCCGAGAAGATACAGGGCTTAACATTATATCATATTGCACCTTGATTCATTTCTTATGCACTTCGTTAGACAATGTGGCATCATGATGGGTTTCATCCAAATGGATTAGTTCCAAGAAACATGCTTCTTCTTCAGAAGTGTTGGGTAACAGGTCAATCGCGAGTTTGAGAGATGAAATTTCACATTGTATCGGTAAGATTGCTTCCAAACCATACACCAACTGAAAGGGTGTGAATCCAGTTACATTTCTCACCAAGGTTCAATATTCCCACAAGGCAGAGTACATGATTAAATGCCAGTTTCGCTTATGAACCCCTATCATTCTTTGCAACATTTTCCTTAGGACTTTGTTGACGGCCTCAACTTGTCCATTCACTTGCGGGTAATAAGGGGTAGAAATATCAAGTGACAGTCCTAACTTAGCAGTCAAATCAGCCATCATGTGATTGTGAAAATGTGACCCATGATCTATAATTATGGCTTGTGGTACACCAAATTGGGCAACCACATGGTTAAAAAAGAAAAGAGAAGTCGTTTCGCCACTGTTATTTAATGTTGGCATTACCTCAGCCCATTTGGTAAAATAGTCAATGACAACTATAATATACACATGCCCCCGGCCGAGGTGGGGTTACATGTCATGAAGTCAATGCCCCATTTGGTGAATGGTCCAACATAAACGACTGGATGCAATGGTGCAGGTGGTAATCTAGTTTTGCATGATAGATCTGGCATGCGTGAAAGCTTCTAACAACAATAATACAACCTTTGAATATTGTTGGCCAGAAGTAACAGGCATGGAGAATTCTCTGTGCGATAGCATATCCAGATAAGTGTCCACCACAAGCACTTGAATAGCAATCATTCAATGCTTTCTCGGCTTCCTTATGTGTGAGGCACCTCCGTAAAATCATATCGATATCACGACGGTAAAGAGTGTCTCCAATGATCAGATAATATCTGGCTTGGCATTAGATATGTCGTTGTTGTGAGTGAGAGGTATCAGGCCGAAAAGTTTTGGTTTGGAGATAGATCAGTATATCTCCATACCACGGGTCAGATGACAATATCAGGAACAGAGACTCATCCAAATCAATGGTTTAGATGTTGAATCAATGGAGGTTGAGGGAAAGTCACAAAGTAACTCTGCAAAAACTAGATATTTCTTTGATTTAGACTTAATGAATTCCAAATCAAACTCCTGCAAAATGACTATGCATTTTGAGTATTTCCCCCCTGCTAATGTGACAAAATGTATGTCATAGGGTTGCAATCCAAAATGACAGTGGTTTTCTGGAGCAGAATGTAGTGGCAAAATCTCTGAACAACTTGCACAACTGCCAAAGATAGTTTCTCGATATAAGAGTACTTACTTTCTATATCATTGAGGTTACGACTCAAATAATATATCGGATATTCAATCCCATTTTCCTCTTGGACTAAAACCATGCCAATGGTTGTATCTGCAACGAAGAGATATAGGTAATAGTCATTTTGATAATTCGAAGAATACATTAATGACGCTATAATCAAGGTATCTTTAAGAGAATCAAAGGAAGATTGCACAACCAGATCCGAATGGAAAGGTATACCCTTTTACAAAATACGTGTAAAACGTTTAGCCATTTTGGCGTAGATAGGAATGAACCTCCTCAGAAAGTTAGCCTTCCCTTGGAGTCTTTGTAACTGTAAAAGATTTGAAGGTGGAGGCAAGTCAAGAATTGCCTAAACCTTTAATGGATTGAGTCAAATTCCATCTTTAGACACTACAAATCCAAGAAATCAACCAGAACCAACACAAAACACATATTTGTGTGGATTGAGTCATATCTTGTAGTGTTGGCACTGTAAAAATATAGCTCTCAATTGTTGTGGGTGATCAGTCCGCTTTCGTGAATGAGTAGGTAAATCGTTAAGGTAAGGTTGAAAAATGTGCTTGATGTCATGGAAGGCATAGCTCATTTCCCTCTAAAATGTGGCCCTTACATTCCTCAAACCGAAAGGGAGTTTCCGATACGCGAATGTGCCCCATGGACAAATAAAAATTATTTTAGATTGGTCCTATGGGCGGATATTGATTTGATTGTAGCTGGAAAATCCATCCATAAATGAGAATATTTCGCATCCGGCACATTCATCAATAATCTGGTCAATAAAAGGAGTAGGATAATTGTCTTTTGGACATGCATGATTTACATCCATATAATTGATGCACACTTGAATTGCCCCTTGTTTCTTTATTACAGGAACAATGTTGGAAACCTAGTCAGTAAGAGGTACAGGGTAAATGAATCCAACACTCAAATTCTTTTCAACTTCTAATTTAATGGTAGTGACTTTCTTTGGTTTAATAGATCAAAGCCGCTGTCGTATTGGTTTGACATCAGGATGCATTTTGATTTTATGTTCAACAATACTAGAGTCAATGCCTAGCATCTCCTCGTATGACCATGCAAATATATCTTGAAATTCATGAAAGAGAGTACGGTAATTATCAGGTTTCGATGGAGAACAAGATTTTCCGACATGAATGTTTTCTACAACATTAGGTTTGGTCGAAATATTAATAGAAATCGTTTCTTCAATATTTGACAGGTTTTGCTCAGAATCTACTATGTCTATGAAAACATAATTCGAAAGGAAATCAACATCTGAAGGGTGGTTAAGTTCATTTGAATAATCTTTGATGTCATCTGGAATATGGGAACGATGATCCTAATCTTCCCAAGGTTCTTCTCCTATCATCATTGATTGGATGATTCCTTCATCCATCGAAAATATATGTGAAAAAGGATCTAAAGAAGTACCATATTCTAATGAACGGTCTACCCATACAATTGGTGAAAGTGGATTTGGGTTTGCCACACAAGCCATAAAAATTGATTGCTATGCAAGCTCAATGGGGCTTAGCAGCATAACTTCAGTATTACTATCAACTTCAGAATTGTTGGCAATCCTCCTTAAATCAGATGAGGTAGAGGAAATCATGTTGCAAGTCTCTACTCTTGCCACTTCCGCCAAATTAGATGGTGATGGTAGCGTAAAAGTGCCCATTAGGGAAGGATCTTTAAAGAGACCTACAACACTTTGAAGTGACAGCAGGGGTCCATGTACCAACAAAATGCTTCTCGAAGCCTGAGAACTAGATGCAAAGAAGGTATGCTGATCGATAACTGTGATTCCACCCTTATGAGGGAATGCTATCGTAAAAAAGTACGTGGAAACTAGAGCAGCCATAGAAAATACCCATGGCCTTCCTAGTAAAATGTTGTAGTCGAGGGGTCCGTCAACTACCTCAACTTCAATAGTAATTGTTTTGCCCCCTAGTTCAATTTGCAGGTTACTCAAAATCCCACAAGGCGTATATGTTCGTCCGAGAAAATTTTTAACGTGGTTGGTAATCATGACAATGGAGGTGAACCAAGTGTTTTCCAACAACGCATTGACATAATGCAAGTAGATGCGCCCTCATCAATAATAGTTCGGTGTACATTCTTATTGAGAGCTTTTACTTGAATTAGGAAAGCTAGTTGTGCCAGTGACTGTGGTGTATATCCCGCATGGTTGAAAACCACAAGATTGGAATCCATAGGGTCTATTCCACTAATTGCTGACAGTAAAGCCTGCTTCTGGGAGGGACCATTTTGTAACACCTCGAGTGTCGACATAGTAAAAGGTGATTGAACAAGATCTTCTACTATGTTATAGTTTTGAGCTGCTCGAGCTCAAGGGTTAAATGTCAATTTATGCACAACCGCCTTTGGTGGTTTTATTGTCAATTATGGCACAATAGGTGATGGAATATTTTCAGATGAAGTCGAATTCAAAGGATTAGGTCGATCAGTGGCCTTATTATTCGACGATGATGGTGGATTTCCATAATCTTTATTTCTTGTTGACTCCAAAAATTTATTTTGAGGCTTTGTAATGGATAACATAAGTACTTGGGATATGGAAGCATGGTATGTCACAACCAAATGTGTCTATGGGTTTGGAAATGGATCAATCAACACTACATATGTGTTAGAAGTCTTTAGAAGCTTAGAGACTTCTAAGCAGTGTGGACAATCTCTTGTAAAACGCTCATCATTACAGATTAGACATGGATAACAAGGTTTCCTTGCCGAAGTAGAGGAATCAGATGATTTCTCCTGAGGGGGATTATCTTGTTTCTTCTTATTTTCCCCTTCTTCTTGTCTCCTGATTTCTTTTGATTCTTGCCTTTGTCAGATGACACAAAATTGACTTCGGAAGAAAGAGTGTTTTTTGATGCATTGGTAGTTTGATTGGAAATGGCAAGAGTTCAACCAGATTGTCTACCTACCGTTTGTGTGCTTGAAGAACCAATCACATCATCACCAACATGAGAGTCCTTAATCGATTGTGGAGGAGGAGGAACAATGAAAGCAGGTTGGGGTGCATTCAAAATTTTGTCGTAGAGCGTGCCAGATTGTGTGTAAATAAAATCCAAATATTGGGCATGAGCAATTACTTGCTCTTTTGTGACAACTCCACCTTTTTCCACATCCTTGGTGATTGATTGAAACAAGGATTTTATGAACCACTCATCAAAAGATGATCAGGAACATATGTCTTAACCATTCAACGATGACACCACCACTCATGAATATGATCTGATATATGAGTAGCAGTAGTCTGTTTAAAGTTGGTTAGGAGTTCTGTTCCAATCTTGTATCTGATAGGTAACTGGAAGTGGGTCAGAAATGTGGTGGCCAAACTTGTAAAGTTGTCAAAAGAATCTCGTGGTGACTCAATGTACCACTTCGCAGCTGAACCAGTAAGTGTTCTTTAGAAAATACGGAGTCTAACCGTGTCATAATTTAAGGAGTTTGATGAACACCACAAATGAAAGGTCATGACATGATTTGATGGGTCTTCTCCAAGATTTCCATTGAATTTCAGAATGTCAGAAGGTAACTTATGTGGAATTACCATCCATAAAGGTGCATATAATATTGGATCATTAGTGAGCCAGTTTAAATATGGTAATTCAAGAGTTGCTACAAATGGCAACTGTTGATTCAAGTCAGGTTGAGCATACCCAAGATATGATGGAATTGCCTGAGTAATAGGTCTTTGCATACCAACATAGGGCATATGCATTTGGTAACCTTGATAAGGTGGTTGTTGAACAAATCCGGTATAAGGTGGTTGTTGATAACCAAGTTGAATTTGTGGTTGTTCATAACTAGCAAAGCCTTGTTGACCAGGACCTTGGTAAGCTTGATATTGTCCAAACCTAGGTTAAGCCTATTGGGCAGGTCCAAATTGGGGTTAGAATTGTCGGAATTGAGGCTGCCACGATTGTTGAATCAACTGTTGTTGTTATTGGTACAACCATTGTTGATTTAACGGTTGTTATTGCCCAGCAATGAAAGGTTGACCAGGTTGTGAATAAAATATACCAGTGTAAGCTTGAGTCACTCCAAATAAAGGTATACTAACCTGAGGTTGTTGGACCCCAGACACAAGTGGTTGTTGTATAACAGCTTGAGAAACTTGGACCTCTTGACCCGAAACTTGTGGTTGCGAGGTAGAAGGACTAGTTTGTACAGGTTGAGATACAATTGTTTGAACTTGTGAATGCGGTACAGTGGTAACAACATGTGCAGTAGGAAAGACATAGTTTGCACTGGTTGTGTTGGATACACAAGCCTTGGTTGAACTGGCATTGTTGGTTGCCATTGACAAACTCAAATTCCAGGGTGACCTGAATACTACGGGATACTATCATATGATAGTCCTCCAGGATATGGAGGATAAGGTGAATAAGCATATTGCTCTCCATATGGCAGCAATCTAGTATGTAATGGATACATAGGTCATTGTTGACTAGATTTCCCAGTTTGATATTGATATGTAGGATCAAACTGTTGAGTTTTCGTTAATGAAAAATTAGGTAAAATTCTGGTTGAGGACATGGGTGATGATGATGGTGTAGAAGAAACCCCTGAGTGGGTTCCAGATAAAGATTGGTAACCAAATAGGATGGACGATTCACCATATAGGTGTGACTCAGGTGTAGTAGAAAAAATTGAAGAGGTTGCGACAAAAGATTATGTCGCAGCTGCATCAGATGATATAGTCTGGGATGTTGATGGTTGTTCAACCATTGTTAACTGACCCAATAGATGTCCTAAAGAATCGATGGGTACTTGAAAAGAAGCATGATCAAAAGGAGTAGTAAAATGAGGAGTATGAGGGCAACAATAAAGCCTGGTTCCAAAATGGAATGGGGTTCCAGGAGTAGTATCTTCTTCCAATTCTTCCTTGAAAACAATTAAACCAGGTGGAAGAACTTCACTGTCTGGTCCGTAATATACTTCTGGTGTTGATAAAGTGGAAGTTTCAGTAGTTAATGGTGTCTGAGGGTTAACTGGTTGATCATCTTCCAGTAAAGTAACAACTCCTACATGTTCAAATTCGAAGTCCAGATGTTCCGGTAAAAGAACAATAGTTTCAGAGAGAGGTTCCTGAACAACTTCAGGTTCAGAAGTAAATTTGGTTTGAAGTGTGATAGGTTCTGGATTAACTTCTAGTTGAAATGATTCAAATTTAAAAGTAATTTCTTGTTGAGCAACTTCAAGTTGTGGATCAACTTGTTATTGAACAACTTTGGTTACTGTTTCACTAATATCAGTGACCTCAGGTAATTGTGAAACTTCTTCTTCAAAAATGGATGTACCAGAAATAGTTGGAGTAACTGGAGCCTCAGTACTTACCGAAATGGATGATTCTAGTAGTTTAGATGAAGAACCAGGAGTTCTTGATGTACTTGACTCAGTTAAGTGAGACCTCTTTGACCGAATAGGTGTAGCTTTGAGTGGAAAAGGTGATTTACTCGTTGTTCTCTGTGAACAATGGGGTAATGGTTGATGTTCCTCCGTGATTGCTTATTAATTTTATTACAAAAAGGAAATAAACAAAAAGGGGGTAAGCTAGGAAAAAGGTTTACCAAGCAACTGTGAACTGCAGAATACC
The DNA here is from genome assembly GCA_000404065.3 of Pinus taeda. NCBI lineage: Eukaryota > Viridiplantae > Streptophyta > Pinopsida > Pinales > Pinaceae > Pinus > Pinus taeda. The sequence goes on along the minus strand of APFE030764158.1, from coordinate 8,202 downwards.
TCCTGGCAAACCAAGAAGTACAGACAGGAAATCTCCTCGAATGTTGTGTTCGGTGTACCACAGTGTACAAGGCGGCCAACTCGGTTACCTAAGGATGGATAGCAACCTAGTGTTGTCCTCCCATATATACCTGAAAGTACATGGAGGTCCAATCCATATAAGCAATGTTTAATGCAAAACCGCATAGTGAGATCATTTCCATATACTTTACATACTGTAACACTACCCTATATACCCGAAGGTACATGGACGAGCTATG
>APFE030764146.1:13314-42717 GCA_000404065.3 Pinus taeda | reverse complement strand
TGAGCCTTCATAAATAGAACGAGGGTTATGGTCTAAATATAAAAAGAGGTTTTATTTATTTACCATGCGTCTAGTTTATTTATATTTTTATTTATTTACCATACCTTTTGAGTAAGTATAAAAAGACGTTTTATTTATTTACCATACCTCCACTTTACTTATAATTTTATTTGTTTACACCCTTGCATGTATATAAGGTGACTTATGGAGTAAATATAAAAAATGTTTTATTTATTTACCATCTCATTTATTTATATTTTTATTACTTTACCATACCTCTTTTATAAATATGGTATTTGGCCTATAAGATTCACTTAAATAAAACCTATTCTTGAAAATGGGCGAATGGATTCACTTAAATAAAACCTATTCTTGAATAAAACCTATTCTTGTAACTCCTAATTTCAAGGGCTAAATTTACCTTTTTTACCCTCTCCCTTAAAATAAGGTGGGCTATTTGAGGTGATTTGTAAAAATGTACTATGATACAAAATATTCGCCCACTAAAAATTTAAAACCCCTTAATTTTTCCAAAGGGTGAACATTCGCCCCTAAAATTTTCTATGAGTTAAACTGTGGATTAATTAATTATTCCTAGAAGATAATTAAATAAATAATAATTTATTTAATTATTCCTCATGGGTTTAATAAGAAATAACTTAACAAATGTGCTTTGTTAAGTAATTTCTTATAGTGAAAGCAATTTTACTATGATAAGATTGGCCCTACATGGTGTACTTCGATCCATCTAGTAAGTTATGGCTAGATGAAATTTTTTTGGTGATAACAGATTGCCCCCAACGTACGAGTGTTAGGAGAAAAATGTATGACCGAAGTACATTGTAAGAACGCAATCACTAGACACCGAAGGGGAGTCAGAGAGAGAGAGAGAGAGAGAGAGACCAATGGAGTTGAATCGAAAGAGGATAGTGACCGAGGGGACGAGACCAACTAACTGATGTAAGTCTCCTTTTATGCTGTGGTACTTGATATCAAATGAGGTGGGGGAGGCATACCCATACCCGCTGAGATAATTGAGTACAAATAATAATGGTGCACCCAAAAAAATGAAACTAAGCACTAAAGTACATGTTGAATGCTACATGACATGCTGGCATAAATGAGCCAGAAAATAATACAATGTATCCCATATACATAATGTGCCTGGAAAAGCATGAGCCAAGACTGAATACAATAACATGTGCATACCTGATACATAATGGCCATTCCCTTAAAAAATGGGTGGCAGGGAAGGTATAACAATGAAAGAAGCCATGTTGAACAGGAAAGGGCTCTGCAAAACTGAATGGATCATCTAAAGGAGACATGCATGCTATGAGAGCTATAAGAGGCAGGAACCAAACCCATCAAATCTGCGGAACTGCATTTGAGGCTATAGCATAATATGAAGTCATCTGGGCATGTGGGGGGCTACCTAAAGGGCCACCCCCTCATGAGGTATGAAACATCTCACACACACCCGAAAATCACTGGTACAATCTATTGCATCATTGGACCATCAAGTGTATTAATCACAAGCATGAAAAAATCAAGTCAAAGGGCAACGATAATTCCCTTTGCTTTATCTAAGGCACCAAACAAGATTGGAAGTTGGAACCAAGATACACTACGCTCTAGACCATTCTTTTGGAATAGATGTGTTGATGTCGATAGAATAGGGCTTGCCATAGGTGAGCCAATGAGGATCCTCAACTAAGGAACGAGGGAAAATAGTAATGTGACTGGTGGAATGACAACAGGGAAGATGGGGAAAATGTGACCGAGGGACAAACAGATGACTTCCCTTGTCAGAGCATAAAGTGCATGGTCGGCTTGGGACAAACTCAACTCCGGAGGGGATGGTGGACATTATGACTGAAGGACAAAATGGGAAACACAGGATGAATGGTATGCAAATATGGCTGGAATATTGTGACATGATATAATGGGATGCGAACCAGATTCCATGGATGCAAAGGTGACTCATTGTGGATGCTCTGAACAAGGGTGACTCGATGATGCCGCCACATAGAATAGGCCCAGTGGGGGCCATGGAAACATGAGAAAATGATGGCTTCTCATGATGAAAATCGACACGTAAGATGATAAGCACCAAGGGAAAGTGTTCCCCAAAGTACAAGCCTCGCATATGAAGAAATTTGATTTTGGAAAGCGACGAAGTGACCCTTCTTGAAAAATGGCTTCTAGGTGAAGTGTCTAATCATCAAAAACAAATAGAGACCCATTATCGTGCTCGATGAGAACTTCTTAACGATGTTGATGGTGCATCAAACTGAGCAACGGTTTGGTTGTAATGGGCGACAAAAAAACTTGGGTTTTCCTATAAAAGGGCATTTTCCCTCCAATTTAATTCATTTGCACATTGAGATTTGGTGAATTTGGAGAGGAGGAAAAGGCCCTAAATCTTGTGGATATTGTAGCAGAAAAATTGACCATTGGAATCGGGATATGTGACTTTCAGGCAAGTGGCCTTGCTTGTCTAAATATGGCCTTAATGCTTCTTGAAACGATGGCTCCCGGTGAAGAATTAAGGGAAGAGGAAAATGAGAATGAACTACTAGAGGACGTCTAGAATCATCCTCACCCGCTAAGTCAAACATGGGGACTATGTGGTAAAGGTGGTATGACATAGAGTAGAATATTTGAAGATGTGGTATCAAACGTCTACGATATGTGATGTGAATATAGCTCGCAGGAGAGGTCGGTAGGACAAACTATCTAAGGAATGGGAGGATAATCAACCATACCTAGATCTAGTGGGATCTAGGCCAAGACTTATGTTAATCAATTGAGAAGATGGCCAAGGGAAAACCATCATGCCCCAAAGCATGGGATACTACCTGTAAGCATATGTGATGGAGGGGACTAATCTGGTATGCAAAGGTGGGAATGATGCCCCCTAGTAGGAGGAGTTTGTTGAGAGTCATTGTGTTCTGAGTGCTTGAAAAGTGGATTCAAGCATCTCGACCCAACTTGGCATGAGATCCTCCAAAGGATGATAAGGAGATGTAGGGGACTATGTTCTGCCCAGTATGTTATGGGTGTACCGGATGTATTTAGAGTGCTAGACTCCAAACACATTTATTTTTATATGTCGATACATAATGTGGTTATGCATATTTTATATGATGATTGTGGTTCGCCATTTGTTTTGGTTATGGTTGTCTTTTGTGATAAATGCCAATCTATAATGTTATTTGCAATGGTATCTACATAGCTATTTTGGGCTCGAGGAACATGACTGAAAGTAATGGTTTCAAATTCACGTACCAATAGCTTAACTCATAGATATTTTCTAAATAGGACTTGGTTATGCACATGATACATACCATTCAATTGCATGACAAGCAACAAGGAATCTAAATGAACATGAAAATGAAGGATGCAGTGAGTAAGGGCATCGACTAACAAACCTATCACTGCATCATATTCAGCCTAGTTATTGGTGGCATATCCAATGCACACGCCATTAGAATGGACTAACGTATGCAAGCGGGTCAAAATGGCCCATGTTGTCGAGGCTATATTCCTGGAGAAGCGACTTGCACTGTTGGCATAACTGATATACAGTGTGAATGATGGATCCATCTCAAAGGTGCAAAAGACAACAAATGAAATGATGCAATCTACCTAAATGCACGACAGAAATAAATACACACAAATCAATGGGATATGCTATGGGTAAAATTTCTTGAGGTAGAGTGCATTGCGAGGATTAGGAAGAAGTTGGCCTTTGAAATCGTCTAAGGGATATGCCCTCTTACCCAAGTCCTTACGAATGATGTAAGGTCATAGCCATAATGATGTGTGAGACTACGAAGAAGGATACAATCAACACCGCAAAGATAAAGGTCATTGTCAATGAGAAGATAGCGAGGGGCCTAGTATCATATATCTCGTCAATTATCACGAGTATTATGGGGGGGAAACTTTTGGGTTCCCAAATATGTGATGAAGTACGCACGATGGTGCATATCGTCCCAAGGGTAATCATCGGTAATCATGGCTTCCATGATGTCCTCATTAGAATGGAAGATGAGTGGATGGGAGGAAGATTGACTACATGATGCGGCAATAGTATCTGTTGCATCATCTTGAAAATAAAGGTTCACATACACATCATCTGAAATGGTAGACAATGAGCAAGTAGATGGAGGATCTACCAATGTTGAGACCTAGGTTTTTGATGAGGGAAGTTCGACAAAAGCATGCGCGGGAACCTCAGAGAGGTTTTCCTATGAGGATCGCAAGGATGATGATAAATAAAGGATATGGACTGTGGAGTCCATCATTTCAACATTGGGGGGAGGGATCACGATGGTGGGACCAGAGTCCCCCCGTTTTAGTGTAGGAGTGGGACCAGAACTCACAAGCATATGGCAAGATGAACCACTACGAGTGGCCTCGAAGTTGCGAACTACCTAAATTTATTCACAAAACTCGTCACGATAAAGACAATGATGGGTATAATGGTTATAATTATCACACAAATCACAAGGTGATTCGTGTGCAACAATTTAAGTTTTTTTGTAATTCAGGTAATGTAACATGGACAGTTGAGATGTTAAACTCAAGAAATGTATCATTGGATATGGACTTGAGGTGAGGGAACTCAGGACAGTTATTGCTGGCATGCCCAACAAATTCACACAAAGTGCAACAAGGTGTCAACTTTGTAGGCTTAGGGGTAGCTAGCATTGTCTGAGGAACCTTGTCCTTAGGTTCCTTCTTCTTGGCTTTGCCCCCTTGTCCGGATGGTTTTGCAACAGGAGTGGGTTCCTGTTGAGGTTGTGTTGGAACTGGAGTTGCAGCAGGGGTCATAGGGACCAGTTGAACTGGGGTCAAAGCATGATATGGCCTGAGTTGACCAGGTAGAGTGTTCATTGGAGGATCAATGTACCAGATTGGGATCCCCAAAGTCATATTAGGGAGACTCAATGAAGCCATGATATGGACATAAAAGGTTCCATGAGGAGGAAACAAGAAAGGTAGCTATCCTAAAGGATAATTTCTCAAAGGAATGGTTCCTGGATGGTTGCGACCTAGAGGAAGAGTTCCTAGTGGGAACAAAGGAGAGGAACCTACAAAAGGAGGAGGTATTGGAGGGGTAGATCATGATGGCTTCGCTGAGGTCACAAAGAAGGGTGTTATGGAACTGACTATTGACTAGAGGTACCACACTTCTTTTGAGCAGCCCGTGATGCTTGTAACACATAAAAACTCGATGAGTTGGGCTCAGAGATGGGATGGGGAGGATCAGGGAAAGCACCCAACTAGGTGGAATCTTTGTAGATTTTGGGTGAAACACTGGTGAAAGGGGTGGCAGACTTCTTGTCAGACATTGATGAGATAATGGACTCAGGGGAGGTCAAGGATGATGGCTCAAAGTACGTCAACTGATTGATAATGACAATCTTCCCTTCATTTGGGAAGCACATCTTGCAAAAAAACACACACGCGACGACTGACATGGCATAAGTTTAACTATGACCCAATAGAATGTTATAATCTAGAGGGGCATTGATAACCTCAATGTATACAAAAACAGTCTTGCCCACAAGAGTCACTAGACAATTGTGATACATGTCGAAAGGCTAGGAAGGGTGACTATCCCAAGCACGTAAAGTGATGGTGGATGGGGATAGTTCAGGTGACTTGAGTTGCTTTCAAATGGTAGTGGACATCACACAGGTGGATGCACCTTCGTCAATAATGCATCGAGAGATGATGGCATTATGGACTCAGACCGCTACTTGGAAAGAAACGGATGACGGTAATGGAGGATGTTTTGACACATCAACAGGAAATACAATCAAATGATTGTCTGAAGGATCTACTATGCCCAAAGTAGTTAGTAGTGATTTCTTCTGAGATGGGCATGACTGGAGGACTTCCAGCATTGATATGGTGGTGGGTGATTGTGCCAAGTTGTCTACTATACTATATGTGCGAGTAGCTCGCTTAGAAGTCGAATTACGACACAATGGCCCTTTGGGGATCTTGGGAATTGACTCAACCTTGGGCCAAGGGATCTCTAAAGGACCATTTGATGTCGTAAGAGACTCAGTAGACTCTTTGTTTTTAGGATTGGTTTTAGACGAAGTCGATGGATTTCCGTATTGATGTGATCAAGTTTGCAGGTTGACATCAAAGGTACTGACCCCATCAGAGTTCATCATGAGAATTTGGTAGTCACCAAGACCAAAAGGCTGGGGAGGGTGCGATACTTGACCTTGTTGAGATTGAGAAGAAAGATATCCTTAATGAGGGAAAGGATTCATAAGCACGGTCGGTTGAGATGGCGTAGGATTTTGAGGCAGTTGCTGCATGGGCAATTGACCTCTAGAAGCTGCTTGGGCTTCCCACATTTGGCGCATCTAAGGTAAGAGGGGACACTCATGAGTATAAGGGCCATATACACCACAACATGCACAAGGCTTGTCTTTACAAACAACCTTGTTTTGCTTGTTCTAGTTTCCCTGTTGTTGGTTGTTGGTGTTAGGCTGATTCCCTTAGGGTTGATTAGGTTGATTACCCTAGTTACTCTTCCCTTTATTTCTTTTCTTTGAATTTTTTGGATTGGTCGCACTCTGTTGTGCATACAATTGACCCTGAGGGGGTGGTGGATGTTGGGACTGAGCATGAGAGGTTGCAGTGCTAATGCCTAAGGGGCTAGAGTGCTTAGTGGTGCATAGGTGTAAGATGGTGAAAGGGAAATTTTCTGGTAGACAAGTTGAGCACTAGCTGGCCCTCACATCTGTTGATGCAGTTGGGTGAATGTATAAGATGTGATTTCTCCTTAATACACATTGTTGGCAAGAGGGGGATAAGTGTTGGAGGAATTGGTTCCCCCTTGCAGATAGCCATAACTCTGCTAAGTATATGGTGAAGGATGTGAAATAGCTCCAACAATACAATTGGTAGTGTGAGATGCCCCCGGTGCATTGGAACCACCAGGATAAGGGAGGTCTGATATAACAGTATAAATATAACCGGATTGAGCATAAATCAAGTCATATGTCAGAGCGGTCTAGAGAGTCTCTTCCTTTATCTGAGGAAAGTGAGATGCAACATCTTTGGAAATGGGTGCTAGAAGAGTCCTAAGAAACCAGTCAAGGTAGACATGGTCCTCAAAGGAAGGAGCACGACACATGCTCCTCCTTCTACGCCATTCCTAGACTTGGTCGGAGATATGGGTGGTAGAGGACTGATGAAATGTGGTTGAGAGCTCCATACCAGTGTCGTATCAGAGAGGTAACTAAAAATATGACAGGAACACTTTAGCAAGTGTCGCAAAAGTGGAATGAGAAGCAGAGGGTTGATCAATGTACCTCTTCACAGCATCTCCAGTGAGTGTGCATTATAATAACTGAAGACGAATGGAGTCATCAGTGATGGAATTAGAAGAACACCACATATGGAAAGAGCAGACGTGATTAGTCGAGTCCTCTCTAGAATTACCCTCAAACATGGGAATTTCTAAGGGAAGCTTAGTTGGCATAGATGGCCAACTAACATTGTGGTGTATGGGGTCATTAATCAATTGCCTAAAATATGAGAGAATTAACTTAGCCATGAAAGGTAGCAAAGGAGATGTCGGGATGGTTTTTGTAATGGTTCCACTAGATGTGACTTTCCGGGTAGGACTAGAGCCACCACTAAGTTGGTTTCCTGCACTTGCGGTGGGCGCTAACATGATGACGGTATGCAGTGAAGGAGGCTAGGAATTGGATGAGGAGTCAAATGAACTAGAAGAAGAAAGGGTATGGGGACTCGGGGGAGGACTAAGTCAAACCCTCCATGGAGGAGTAATACGTCCAAGTGGAAACTTGGGATGAAGACCCAAAAGTTTTCATGATAAATGCCTTGGTGGTGCAATGGTTGCAAGACACAAGTGACATAGAAATGGTGAAGGGAGATAAACAAAATGTTTGTCTCAGTTGGGGAGATAAATTAATTAAGTTAAGTCTTGTCTTGGCGGTGTTAACCAAGCATCATTTTCTTAAGGTGTGATTATATGTGCAAATATGTGTATATATTAATTAAGCCCAGATCGTGTTTGAAAAACGAAAAAGAAAAATATTGCTGAAATATTGTAAATAAACTGAAATTAAAAACTGAAAATAAATAGCAAATCAACTATCTAAACCCCACCCAAACCGGCTTTGCAAACATTGTGCTGGTTAGTGGCGAAATCAACTAAAAACACACTAAAATTGCTAAGAGATCTAAGTGTTGATGTGATTGGGATGAAATGACACTATGCTACTTGAAAGTGGTGTAGCAAGAGAAAAACACCAGTGGGGAAAATCACTGCAAAAGATAGGGCCATGGTTGTGGAACCTAGGGAAAATAGTGGCACCCTAAGGAAAATGACCAAACAAGGTTCAAGAGGGAACTTTGGATAGAAACAACCTATCTTTAAACAATTAGAAAAGAAAGGTACAGATCTGTATGGTTGAAGGCTCTGCAAAAACACAAACTTCTTACTGAGTTGAACTACTCCTACAAAGGTGGAAGTATACTAGAAGCCCTAGGGGGCTAAATTCTAGTTCGACGAGAAAAACAGAGTAGATCAAGGTCTAAACAAGCTAAGACAGTGGTCAACCAACCCAGCAGAGTGCTCCCGGCAAAACCTAGAAAATAATAAACAAATCTCTGAAAACCCTAAAATCATAGGTACTTACCTGTTTTAGGCTGGGATCACACTTTTTGGCCTAGGAAGTACATTCTAGAGGTCCAGAGCACAATTTTTTTCCTGAAAAATGTGATTTATGCTCCTTAGTTCTCAGGTGATAAGTTTAAGAAAAAAGTGTCGTCTCTGTTACGCCTGGTTCCTGTAAATTGCGGAAATAACCAAAAAACTTTTCAAAGTTGGAAATTTGATTGATCTACGGTTAGAATGCTAGTAAACAACATTAAGAGAGTGAAAGAAGAAAAACCCTAAGCTGAAAACTGAAGATCACCCAGGTTTCTAAATTAGAATTAAAAGCAGTGGAGTCGCCATCTGTTGGAGTGTTTTCTTCTCGAAGGTGTACGAAAAGAAACCACTTTAGACTGTGGATGAAAAACAACCTCAACAATAAAAATGGTTGTAAAACAATGTGGATTTGCAGAAAATGATAGAAACAAAACTTGCTAAAGTCCTAATATATGCAACAAAAATAGTTAAACAACAAAATGAAATAAGGAATTAAGCACAAATAACTCCAATGACCCAATGAAAGCAAGATATAAATAATAGATTTTATTATGTGAAACATGTGAAGGGAACAAATGATGTTACCAGTCCCTCTTTGTGGGATGGGTTCTTGGCTATCCTCAATGTCTTCATCTCTGTAGAGTCTCTCCTCTCTACAATGTGTAAGCCCCACCAAAAATGTTTGACCTCAATTGGAACTCAAATGGAAAAAGCAAATGGCAAGTGACAATGATTATAATGAAAGTTACAATAGTGAGCGCAACAATGAAAATCATCCAAAGTGAAGAATGGATGTAAAACCCTTCAATTTATAACAAAATCTTGGATTATTCTCGAATAATGGAAAATAATATAATATTATTAACCAAAATCTAAAATGAACCATTTCAAATATTTTATTATATTTGATTGGAGGGAAAAAGTGTTTAAATTGGTTAAATACTTTTATTTAGAAATAATAAATAAATAGTGATTTATTTATCATCTCAAGGAATGTTGTTAAGGAATAATAAACAAATAATGATTTGTTTAAGTATTCCTAGAGGATTTAGTCAAAATTGACAAGGAATAATAACTAAATAATGATTAATTAATTATTCCTAGAGAAAAATATGAAAAATAATGATTTATTTAATTATTCCTCATGGGTTTAACCAGAAATAACTTAACAAAGGTGGTTTATTAAGTAATTTCTTATAGTGAAAACAATTCTACTATGGTAAAATTGGCCCTACATGGTGTACTTCGATCCATCTAGTAAGTTATGGCTATATGATCAGTTTTTGGTGATAACAACTTATTAAAACTATTGGTTCCACCCTCAAAGGTGTCTATTGAGGTATACTTACTGGTTGCATCTTCTCATACACTCTTGTGACTGTTTCTTTATCTACTTCTTTTTTCCTTGTTTTTCCCTGGTCCTTATTTTTGGATTTCAGATGGGTTATGAACCTGTTTGAACATAGACTTTCCCTAATTAGTGCTACCAGGTTCATTCTACTTATGTTGTTGCAAGTATGCCAAACTTTACAATATCAAAACATTTACTTCTTCCTACTTTGCTTTGGCCCTACAATATCACAACATTTACTTCTTCTTGATTTGCTTGGACTTTACAGTATAACAACATTTACTTCTTCCTACTTTGCTTGGACTTTACAATATAACAACATTCACTTCTTCTTACTTGTTGCACATTCATTTCTATCTTTTCCTAGAAATATATTTTCTTGTGTGCTAGAATAATACACACAAGTTTTATTTTAAAATCATCATACATAATGGTAAACATATTAAGTTACTGATCCAAAATGGATTTTGGATAGACTCCTAAGTCTAATTTTTCCTCACAGAGGAAAATGAAATTCCAAGGAAGTTCCTAGTAATAGCCGTATTGCAGAGATATTTTCATTCTGAATCTACTGCAACTTGAATGGGCAAAAATGGAATTAGGATGTAGATGTTATCGCAGAAAGAAGATGCCCTATGATCTTTAGAAAAAGAGGAAAAATCCTCTAAAATGGGGAAAAAACCCTTATAAAGGGAAATCTCATTAGACCAGGGCAAAAGAGTGGACTTAAGAAAAAAGGGGAGAAACCCCCCGATCACCGATCCTCGACATATCGGGTCGGAGGCAGACATGCGATATAACATAAGGACCAGGCCGATGCAATACTGCAATTACCAAAATCAGCGGATCATTGTTGGCAATGGAATGGGACTTAAGGTGGGACCCCAGGCCGAGCGATATTGTGATCATGCAATACACTAATCACCGATGATCGGATCAGCGAATCGACATCAATGATGCCATATGGAAAGACCCTTGGGCTATGCGATATGCGATCGTGATATGATCGCATTGCATATTGCGTCGGAGCATTACAAGGAGGGGCACTAGTTTAATAATATATTATATATATTATATATATTATATATATTATATATATATTTGCGATGGCTGGACCCGACGAAATTATGAACCAAATTTAAAATATATTGAGTTTCGTAAAATGGCATTTTTCTATGTATTTTCGCATTTTTGTTAAACAAACGAAATGTTAAGGGAATGTGTCGATGCAATGAAACCAAACCCGAAAGGGTTTGTAAATGCAGTTGCATAACATTTCAAGTCCACCATAAAGCCATTTTGTGATGTTTTCAGTGCTTTGATGTATTTTTCAAATATAAAGGGGAACCACGAAATGAGTGGGATTTCGAGGGGGCCGTAGGTGGTAAGTGATTTTGGCTGGGCTCTGCCTGAGTCCATACACTAGCTGCCATGTGGCTAGGCATCGGAGAGATAAAACCACCCTTTTCGGGTGGGTAATCTCTGTGCGTGTTAGCCACCTGAAATCAATAATATTCGTTGATCAATGATTACTTGCGATGGTGCCCAAAGACAGATCCGAAAGGATATAAGGCAAAATTAATGATTTTTGAAGTCCGATAAACTGCGTTCAGGTGGATTTTTATAGGTTTTCTATGTATTCTCTGTGTAAATAGAGAACGAACATTTTTGGGATTTCAAAGGCACTGATGGTCCATTCCATTATAGAACAGGTGGCCACCATCCCTAAACGCGTTTAGAAATGAATGCTAACGCTCAAAGGGGGATTTGAATGGACAGAGGCTGGGAAGCCAAAGAGCCTAGAAGAGGAAATGAATAGACAGTGCAGATTGGCTTTAAAGCCACAAAGTGATAGAGACAGAGAGGGCAGTGCTAGGGATTGTTGATACAAGAGCGCAAAAAGCTAAGCAAAAGCTAGAGAGCTGCAGAGAGCCAAAGAAGCCAGAGCTAGAGCCAAGAACCAGAGCCAAGAGCCAGAGCCAGAGTCGAGAGCTTCAAGAGCCAGGGATAAAATGTTGTCTAAACCCATTGTTTCTATGTAAAATAGTGGAGTTGAGCCAAGAGCTTGTAAAGGGACTTTGCCATAATCCCAGAGAACCTAGTTGAGTTGACTAGAGCTCATGGAGACGTATCCCAAGGGTTTTGGGTGAATTCCATATTAATATTGTTGTTCTGTGCATTTGTTTTATTGCTGCACTATTTACTGTTTTATGTATTTATGTATCAGCATAAGCAAGTGAACTTATGGCACATAACAATTTTAAAATAAATATAAGCATACACCTATATTTTCAAGCATATTATCAATTCTGTATTGGTTAATCAATAGTACTTGGGAATATTTAAAGCTTTGGAAGTGGGAGAGGTTCTTGTAAGTTAGAAAAGAAGCCTAAGTGCCCCATTTTCAGATCAGGTGGTATTAGAGCTTGAGATTGATTAACCTCACCTTCAAAGAAGGTTATATCAAAATGCTTGATTGAAAAAGCAAAGATTACTTCTCTAAAAGGTGTTTAAACAGTCAGAGGTTGATTGTATGCTTGTTTGCAGACTGACTCTTGTTTGGGTTTCCAAAGGTGAAGGGAAAGCTATTGATAGCTTAGTCCAGGATGGACAAGAAGGAAGAAGAGCTGAAGGCATTCTTCTATTCCAAAGGACCTCAAAGCAATCCTTGAATCACAAGAGGTTTGTTGCAAAAGGTTGCTTAATAAAGCACTTTATTAATCTTGTTTGAAGTTATTTTGGTCATTGGTATAATGACAACTTCTACAAGTGAATCCTCAAATTCCTCCTTCATCACAAGACTCTATGATGGAGACCTGAAGCAAGACTTGTTCATGATGATGGACAAGGTGAGAGAAATGTATGAGGATGGAAGGAAGAACAACATACTTAGAGAGTAGTTGAATTCCATGAAGGAAGAGAAGCTGTTGCTTTCCGACAGACTGCAAGAAATGGAGAGACAACTTCATATTGCAAATATGAACCTGAAAAGGATGCATGAGTTGGAGTCAAAGCTCTTTGTTGCCAAAGAAGCCTTGGTCAAGTATCAGCTTGAAGAAGAGGTAAACCATTCTAGTTTTTCTTAAATTCTTCTAAGAATGCTTATATTGGTTCTTTTGAAAAACATACTAGAGGCATAGGTTCCAAGCTAATGTCCGAGATGGGCTATGAAGGAAAAGGCTTGGGGAGACATGCACAAGGTATTGTTGAGCTAATAATAATTGAGGAAATCCCTAAGTATTTAGGTCTTGGCTATGGACAAGCTTATGGAGAAAGTTCTAAAGCTGCCATGAAGACCATTAAAACAGCTCCAAGAAGGAGTTGCATTGCAGGTATTCAAGAGTGTGAAGGTTGTATTCAAGAGGAATGCAATAGCTTAAAACATCATTTGTAGGATGCAGGTGTTCAGAAGCACACACTTGAACCAAAGAGTTGGGGAGACTCTAACAGCCTTGAAGAGATTGATGGTATTCCAAAGGGAGCCACTTCTTCATTTTCTTCACCTCCTCATGAAGGCAATAAAGGTGAAAGAGAAAGGTATAAATCTGGTTCTAATCATCTTCCTTTTGATTTTGTAAAGCATGATAAATTTCCACATAAGCATGGGAAAAGAATTGCATGTTCCTCCTGTGCTTTGGATAACCATCATGTTTCTAGATGATGGAAGAGAATGGCCACATATAGGAAACTTTTGAAGGAAAAGAAGCAAAAAGCCAAAGGTCCAATGGATAAGGCAAATCATGTTGTGAAGAGGATGCACATGTGTTGCACTTACTGCCATAAGAGAGGGCATCTTACTGAAAGATGTTAGACTCTGAATTCAACAATGCTTCTACAAAAGCTGAAGAAAGTGGAAAGAGAAGATGGCAGAAATGGAAAGGAATATTCCATGACTAATGTGTCTCAGGATGATTCACATGTTGATGTTGATGTGCAGACAAAGGTAGTACCTTTGAAAGGGATTAGTGAGAAATGGCTAGAGTTCTTATCCAATTAAGGTTGGATGTCTATTGATGCATCTATTTTCATTTCTTTTTTAATGAGATGCAAGTTGTAGGTTCTTACCAAGAAGGCGAATGGAAAAGTTGATTAGGAGACTCACTTTATTGCTGCAACATTATATTTCATCTCAGCTTTGAAAGTACAATGTACTTAAGTGAAAGTTGAAGGATGAAATACATGCATGAGCATGATGTGCATGGACACAGGGATGTTGATTTTTTCCTTGTTTTGAACATGTGTGTGTAATTAACTTGTAGGGTTGATTGCTTTGACATGCATGTGATGCAATGTTGACTTGGGAGAAGTTAACTTGGTCTCCAAGATAGAGATAATAATGAAATGTTTCATCTTTTGAAAATAGTCCTAATGGTCTTTTCTACATGCTTGACTTGAAGAGCCATTTGTTTAAAGCCATGTTTTGTGGGCTTGTTATCTAGTCCATCATTTGTATGCAGATGTAAGACATGGAGGTGTTCACAAGATGTTAAATTGGTTTCTTTTGTTGAAGCAGGAGTTTAGGCCATCCAGTGGTTGTTTGTATTTCTATTGTTGTTAATAGTTGTTGTTGACGACTTGTCAAACATATACAAATGAAAGTTTTGTGAAGCAGATGAAATTCACATTTGTTTAAGCCACCTTGGATCAATGATCAAGGCAAAGAAGAGTTCAAACTACCTTCTATGACCATCTCAACAAAAGTTCTACATGAAGGCAAGGAGGAAGATAGTTATTCCTAGGAGAACCAACACATCTAGAAAGGAAAGTGGTTAGAGACTTTGGTTCAGAGGCACTATGCCAGGTAAGTGTATGGAGGCTGGAAGAAGAGGGTGTTCTTACTCTTAGGTACTGTTTATATCAGTATATTAGTCTTTTGGAGACCAAAAGTTCTTTTAGTGGGAAGGCGTGATCCAAAATGGATTTTGGGTAGACTCCTAAGTCTAAGTGTTCCTCACAAAGGAAAATGAAAGTCCAAGGAAGTTCCTAGAAATAGCCCCATTGTAGAGATATTTTCATTTTGAATCTACTGCAACTTGAATGGGAAAGAATGGACTTAGGATGCAGAAGTTATCATAGAAAGAAGATGCCCTATGTTCTTTAGAAAAAGAGGAAAAATCTTCTAAAATGGGAAAAACCCTTATAAAGGGAAATCACATCGAACCAGGGCAAAAGAGAGGACTTAAGAAAAAAGGGGAGAAACCCCCGATCACTGATCCCCGACATATGAAGTTGGAGGCAGACATGTGATATAACATAAGGACTGGGCCGATGTGATACTGCGATCGTCGAAATCGGCAGATCGGAATCGACGATGGCATGGGACTTAATGCGGGACCTTGGGCTGAGCGATATTGCGATCATGCGATACACCAATTGTTGATGATTGGATTAGCGAATCGGCATTGGCGATGCCATATGGAAAGACCCCGGGACCATGCGATATGCGATCGCGATATGATTGCATCGTAATATTGTGTTGGAGCATTACAAAGGAGTGGGGCTATTATATATATATATTATATATATATATATTATTTATATATATATATATTATATTATATATTTATATATATATATATTATATATATATAATTCGACAGAATTATGAACCATATTTAAAATATATTGAGTTCTGTAAAATGGCATTTTTCTATGTATTTTTGCATTTTCGTAAAACAAACGAAATGTTAAGGGAATGCGTCGATGTGATGAAACCAGACTTGAAAGCATTTCTAAATTCAGTTGCATAACAAATCAAGTCTGCCATAAAGCCATTTTGTAATGTTTTTAGTGTTTTAATGTATTTTTCAAATAAAAAGGCAAACCATGAAATGAAAGGGATTTCGGGCGGGCCATAGGTGGTAAGTGGTTTTGGTCAAGCTCTACCCAAGTCCATACACTAGCTGCCACGTGCCTAGGTGCTGGAGAGAGAAAACCACCCTTTTCGGGCAGGTAATCTCCATGTGTGTTAGCCACCCAAAATCAATAATAGTCGTTGATCAATGATTACTTGCGATGGCACCTGAAGGCGGATCCAAAAGGATATAAGGTGGAATTAATGATTTTTGAAGTCCAATAAACTGTGTTTGGGTGGATTTTTACAGGTTTTCTATGTATTCTTTGTGTAAATAGAGAACAACCATTTTTGGGATTTCAAAGGCACCGATGGTCCATTCCATTACAGAACAGGTGGCCACCATCCCTGAAGGCGTTTAGCAATGATTACTAATGTTCAGATGGGGATTCGAGCAGACAGAGGTCGGGAATCTAGAGAGCCCAGAAGAGGAAAAAAAAAGACAGTGCAGATTGGCTTTAAAGCCACAAAGTGATAGAGACAGAGAGGGAAGTGCTAGGGAGTGTTGAGATAGGAGTGCAGAAAGCTAAGCAAAATCTAAAGAGCTGCAGAGAGCTAAAGAAGCTAGAGCCAAGATCTAGAACCAAGAGCCAGAGCCAGAGCCAGAGTCGAGAGCCAGAGCAAGAGCCGAGAGCCAAAAAGTCGAGAGCTTCAAGAGCCATGGATAAAATGGTGTCTAAACCCATTGTTTCTGTGTAAAAAAGTGGAGTTGAGACAAGAGCTTGTAAAAGGACTTTTCCATAATCCTAGAGAGCCTAGTTGAGTTGACTAGAGCTCATGGACACGTAGCCCAAGAGTTTTGGGTGAACTCCAACTTAATATTGATGTTCTGTGCGTTTGTTTTATTGCTGCACTATTTACTGTTTTATGTATTTACATATCAGCATAAGTAAGTGAACTTACATCATGTAACATTTTTAAAATAAACATAAGCATACACCTATATTTTCAAGATTATTATCAATTATGCATTGGTTAATTAATAAGACTTGGGAATATTTAAAGCTTTGGAAGTGGGAGAGGTTCTTGTAAGTTAGACAAGAAGCCTAAGTGCCCCATTTTCAGATTAGTTACCTTGGATACACCAACACTAGCTAAGAATGACTTGAAACAATTGTCTCTCCTCCAAGTTCAAATTTCACTCTCTCTACTCTAAGCCTATTCAACCAAAATTTGAACCTTTAGCTTTGGTACCACTCTATATCAAAGCTTTAACTTTATATTAGATAATTTTATATCTCTAATTTCCATCCAATCTGAGTGTTGAACCTTGTGTCCTTGATGTAGAGCTCCAAAGTTATTCCTATGGTGGATCTCTGTCGTCTTGGCCTAGTGTTTGAACCACAACCTTGATTGTAACACACCGAACCCTCTAATTCCTTATTAGGGCCATGGGGTGTAATTAGACCTGACCTTCAAGGGCTATTATATAGATGGGGTTATCAAATTTTCATATTTTCTCTGTCATGTCAAACAATATTTTTGATATCACCATGATCGTTTTCTCATTGTGAGCTTTCCATTGATATAAATTTCATCTCATTATTAGCTCCAGGAACAAAGTTATGCCCATTTTAAGTTTGACCCTTTAAGGACCACCTCATCATCCATACATGCCAACATGGCTAACATGTTTTGACCCTTGGCCACATGTTGCCCCCACATTGGTCCATTTCCCCAATCCATAGTTTCACATCAAACCCTACCATATTGGTGTTTTCCATAAAATCATCTTGGTCCAAATCCTTGAGGTTCTAGTATTTGATATGTCAATATAATTGTGTGCATTGATATGCCAATATGATCATGATCACAACCTTTGATACACCAATATACAATATGGTGAAATGTCCATTTCATAGACCTTTGATATGGCGGTAACTAATATGGAAATATGGCCATTCCTTTAATACATAATGTTGGGGATTGGTAATTTCTTATAATTCTAGATTGTTGCAAATCATTGATAGGCTGATAAGATAGTGGCTAACTCATCATGCCACCTCATATCTCTATCATCCAATCATCATCTTGTTAGCGCTCAAATCTGCCTTATGCTGAAATAAGGCAAGACTCAAGGCCACATCAAACCATGCTCAGCCTCGTAGCTAGCCCTACGAGGACAGGAGAGGGCTCTCTTCGGGTCAAACTCGGCAAAAGATATTTAAAAAGGCTTGAGATGATCGAATTGATGACTGATTTTAGTCTAGGTATTAAGTACAAAGAGTTTAGGATTGATTTTTTATGATTTTGTTGAAATCAAGGGAAAGGCAATTTTGGGTGCGGGGATGAGGCATAGTTTTTGCAGAGGTCCACTTGGGGCAAGATAGGCAATTGCTTTGATTCCTTAAAGCAAGTGAGATGGATAGATCATACCGGTGAGGGGCTAAGGAGAGCAAGAGGTCTCAAGGATTCTCCTTAAACTGAAGAAAACATAGAATATTAAACAAATTTAAAGGCAGAGCATGGTCGTTTCATGGATTCTACCTTAACACTTCATTTGCTTAATAAGAGAAGATTAAATAAAGATAATGATGCACATACATAAATTACAAGAATTGAAAGAAACACACCATCAAGACATAAAGCCAAATGGATCCCAAGTAGTGCTGCAAAACCCTGGTCTTCCTTTACCAAATATGCTGGTAAAATTGTACAATATAGTCTCAAAACTATCCCAAGAGTCCAACCTCTGCTACTGAATGAAAAATTACATATATAGACCAAGCCAAACCATTTCCTAACCTCTAGGGGTCTAGCTCCTCCTTCTAGGAGCTGTTTCAATCAATTCTAAACTGAACACTACAAACTAGGCAATCAAAACAACTTGCCTCTATAAACTTGGAAACTAATTCATTCATTAATTTTTTGCCATTTTATGAATGAATCTTCTAGAATAGGTAAAATTTGCCATGATAATCATGAAATTACATAAATTACATCAAATAGGATGAAAAATCCCACCAAAAGGTCAAAACTGGTCAATACTGAGTTTTCCTGAGCTAAAGATGTAAAACTGGCCAATTTCCCCAACGCGTAGCGCACCATTTCTCTACGCGTAGCACACCTTTCAGGCCCGTTTTGAGGCACTTCCCGATATCCAAATGAGGCCCAAGTGGGCTTGTTGGAAAGGTCTGGATGTCTACGTTCCCATCTAAGTGGAATGTTTCAATTTGGTGGCCATTTGCCCCTCCAACATTGCAATCTCCCAAGACTGCTTCCTGTGTGTCCAAAAAGTGGCAGAAGGTCATTTTTTGCTTGTTTTTTGACCTTTTGGGGGGTCAAATCTCCATGAAACTTCTTGGACATGGCTTAGCCAGTGTAATTTGTCATGAAAAATCCAAAAATGCTGAGTTTTTGTGAAATGGACCTCCCCAACTTAAGGGTAGCGCGCGGCGCGCTACGCGTTGAGGGCAAAAACCTGTTTTTGACAAAAAAATTCAAAAATGACCAAAATTGCTCCAAATTGTCTGAATTTTGAGATGGGGGTGTATCATTGAGTGCCATGCTCCCTCAAGGTGGCTTCAGCCAAAATCTGAAGTGGATCGGGCCTTTTCCTCCGTTTTAGTGCCTTGGCCAATCGTCTCTTCAGAACCTTCATTTTTGCCTTGCACACATGCATGCGGGCCCAATAATGAGTTTTCATGTGGCGGAGCATATCTTTGTCTCTATAGGCTTTCGCCAACAAATGTTCCAAGTGAGTGTTCACCCGAATGAGCATAGATTCCCGATCTATAGGTGTCAAATCCCCGGGTCTCCTACGGGCCAATTCCCGGTCTTCACGAATCTTCCGCTGCTCATAAAGCTCGTGCTCATCTTCCAGCTGTTTGTTGTGCTGCTATAAATAGTTAATCACCCATTTTTGCATCTGCAATTTCTTGTGTAGCGACTCATTCTCGGCCCTTTGCTCTCGGATGATCTCCTTGAGCTCTGAGGCAGGAGAGCTAGCATCAATATCAATGGCATGTGTGTCCTGACCTCTTGAAGGACCCTCATCAATCATGGGCCTCTTGCCCCTGTCCTGAACCTGTACCTGTGCTGAAGAAGATGGTGAGACCCCTTCCACATGATGTGGAGATAGTACTCGCTGTGTGGATGAAGTCAACGAGACCCCTTCCACTCTGGGTGCAGATAGTACTCGTCGTGCAGCTGCAAATAAGGCTCTGGGGCCTTTCTGATATGTTACATATGTTGGAGCATCAACATGCTCGGTCTCATGAATGGCCGACTGCTATGAAGGCCCCTCATGAATGTCAAACTGCTGTGAAGACCCCTCATGAATGTCAAACCACTGTGAAGGCCCCTCATGAATGTGAAACTGCTGTGAAGGCCCCTCATGAATTTCAAACCTCTGTGAAGGCCCCTCATCATGGACAATCTCAGGAGGTGGGTGTGGCACTGTGAAAAAGTCGCGAGAAATGAAGTCCTCCCATGGAATACCTTGTTGTGCCAACTGATGCATCACTATGATCTTGATCAGTGCATAATGATATATACTTTTGAGTTGCTGTGCGGGGTTCTTCCTTTGCACTACAGGTACCATCTTCTCTATATTCCGGCACATGAAAAATGGAATGTTCATCATTCGTACCCGGGTAAAATCCATCAACAAATGGATATGGTACGAATATAAACGTGAAAATCGGCCCTCACAAGTAAAATAGCACATAATAAGCCTCATCAAGGGTGCATACTCCTCCCTTAGGAATCTGAAAGGAAAAACAGCAATAAGGTTCCTCATGAATCTGGGTTTGTTGTATGGTTGATAATGAAATTTGCCTAGTAGCTTGCGCTTGGTCCACTCTTCCCCAACATTTGGTATCCCGGTGGCTTGAGCAACAACCTCGGGTTGTAGTGTGAAATCCACTCCTGCAAGGTTCACATGACTATTGTGCAAATGTAGGACAAACAAGCGGACTAATTCCCTGTGATATTGAATTTGTGAGATCCTCTCACAATACTCAAAACATGATTGGTACCAAAAACAGGACATTGCAAGTGGACAAGCTTGCAAATAAGCCAAGGAAGTGGGCTCCTATCTAACATGCCGACCACCTTTACCACCCTTTTGATGCCTCCTAGGCACTTCTTCCTCCGCTGTTGATCCACTGTAATCACTCTGCTCATAATCTGATTCGGTTTCTGACATGGTTTTGAAGACAGGATGGCTGCACTGTATATGTTGACTGTGCATACAATTGATTGCTGTTTTACTTTTTATTCAAATGCTGTTACCAAGGGGACATAAATACAAGGGAATTGTTAGGGAAAGGGAAACATGAGGGAATTAGGGGAAATGAAAATAACGAGGAATTTATGGAAGGGAAAGGACATAGGAAATTATGATAGTGTGGGGTTTGGGGTGAAGTAAGTTTTGGGGCTAAGTAGGGCTTGGGATTTTATGGAGGAATATTATGGGAAATTTGAAAAGAAATGTTGATGAATATGGGGGAAAAAGGAGGATGAAAATGGGAAAACCTTGGGCAGCATATCACTTTGAAACCCTAGAAAACTTGGTCTTTCAATTTACACACCAACTTAGGGTTTTTTGCTTTCAATTTTCATGGCATATTTGTCATATTTCTTTTACATTCATTTTGCAAAAAAAAACAAAACAACCATGGAAAAGAGCTTACTTGTATCTTGCTTGAGCTAAGAGAGGTTTTTTGTGTGTTTGCTGCAAGTTACAGGGCAAAAAACTCAACGCGTAGCGCGCCCCTTCAACGCGTAGCGCCCCTTCAACGCGTAGCGCCCTTGTAAAATTGCACTGTGAAAAGCTTCCCAACGCGTAGCGCGCCCCCAACGCGTAGCGTGCCCTTCCCAATGCATAGCGTGCTACCAAAACTGCCCACTTTGCTCAAGAACTCATAAAAGCGCCTTTGCAAGGTTGCACTTAGCTTGTGAGAGGAAAATGAGTTGCAAATGAAGATTGACGTGCTTTTATAGGCTTCTTTTAAATTTACATTTGCCCAAAAACTCACTTTATAATGTTTTGAGTGTTGACACTTTTTGAATTTAACTGGCTCTGACTTTTGGTTTCTTTTCTTTGAAAAATTGGTTGAACTGATGGTTTCTTCTAAAAATTTTTGCAAGGATAGCTTCTAAGGTGCTTTGGCAAAGGAGACCAAGGCTGCATTTTGACATTTGGAAAATTTGAAAATTTGAGAATTTTTTACACGAAATGAGAAAATGACCTTTGTTTTTCAAAAACAGAGTTTTGAAAACAAGGTGGAAATTTAGTTGTACAATAGTGAGAATTTTTGAAATGATGCTTTATGAAGGACATCCCTCTGGCCTGCTGGTCCTTTATGACCTCTCAAGACAAAATTTGACTTAGCCCTAGACCTAAAACCTAGAAATTTAAAACAAGAGAAATGACTCTTTGAAGACTTTATTCACTCAAACAAACCTAAACCAACAGTGCCAAACAAGAGGGGGATAAAAGACACAAGCTCCTCTAGCAGAGTTATGGCATGCCTAACAGAATGCAACATGATCACACTGATGGGACACCTAATTATGAAATGCAAAGACCTTTGATCTCTGGTGGAGGGCTACTAGACCAACTCTAACATTGGCTCCAATGGGGATGGTAGCTCCTTGGAGATGCCAAGAACAACAGATCTCTGGAAGAGCTAGACAGTGCCTTCACTCACTGGGCGATGGAGTCATTATTCTGACACAAAATCTTGAGAATTTGACTGAAAAAAACAAACATTGCTTTGACCAAACTAGACTCGAAACCAAAGATTAAGACAACTGACTTGACAAACTTAGACCAAATAACTTTCATTTTCAGAATTATAGCCTTCACTTCGGGCCCCAAACTAAAGATGATAAGTTAGTGTACATGTGCGATAGAACAAAAGTAAAATGATATGTACAATGATAATGAATTGAGCAGAAAATACTCAAAACTAATATCTCTTTAACAGCCGACCATTGATCGGCCCTCCAGGATATTCATCTCCATTCATCTCTTTGAGAGGGAAAGCGTTTTGGCCGCGATATGCTACAATCTTATAAGGACCTTTCCAAAAATTTTCAAATTTGCCATGCTTTCCCTTGTCTTCATGACGTGCATCCCATCTTAAAACCACCTCATCTAGCTGAAATGTATTTGCCTTTGCTTTCCGGTCATAAATCCTTTTGATACACTCCTGCAACTTGCAAGTGTTTTGAAATACCTCCTCCCATGTCCGCTGCAAATGAATCATCTGATTAATCCTTCTCTGCATAGGATCTTCTTCACTACCCACTTTTTGAAGCAATTTGACTACCGGGACAGCAAGTGAAGTTGGAAAAACTGTGTCTGTTCCGTACACCAACTCGAAAGGAGACATACCAATAGATTTTTTCTGACTCACCCTATCAGCCCATAGTGCATTTATCAACTTCTTGTGCCAGCCCTTTTTGCTGATTTCCAACAATTTCTTAATGATATTGACCAAGGATTTATTAGATGACTCCGCCAATCCGTTTCCTTGAGGGTGGTATGCGGTTGAATGTCCCAAACTAATATTGTACTTATAACAAAATTCAATCATCCTTTTTGACTTAAACGCTGCTGCATTATCCATGATTAGCTTACTTGGACATCCAAAGCGTGACAAAATATTGGCCTCGAGAAAAGAAATAATTACCGCATCCGTAGCTTGTTGAGTAGGAATTGCTTCAATCCATTTTGTGAAGTAGTCCGTGGTCGTCAATATCCATCGATGCTGTCCTGATGATGCCAGATGAATTTCACCAATGAAATCCAATCCCCACTGCTGAAAAGGTGCGATGATTTCAATTGGTTTGAGAGGCAAAGGCTGGAGCTTCTACTTTCCTTGAAAAATTTGGCATTCGTGACAATTTTTAACCGCTTTATATACATCTGAAAATAATGAAGGCAAATAATAGCCCGCCCTTAGTATCTTGTTTGCCGTGGTCTTCCAAAACAAATGGTCTCCATAGTCCCCTCTATGAAAGTCTTCCACGACTCTTTGGGCTTCGTCCTCTACCAAACAATTCAATAACATTCCGCCAGGGTCTTTTCAAAACAATGCTGAATCGAGAATGCAAAATTTGGCAACCTTCAATTTCAATGTTCTACTTCTGTTTCTTGGCATTCTAGGAGGCGAAGATAAATGATGAAGTACATATAAAATATTAGTGTACCATGGAGAAGAAAGAAACATTTCAGATACCTGAATGGATGGGTTCTCCTCATCTTCATCAGACATGGCAACAATCAAATTTATGTCTAGGATTTGAAGATTTGTTTTGGTGGGTTTAATTTCAACTTGGTGGGTTTAATTTCAACCTCATATTCTAACAACCCAACAATCCACTTACCCCTTCTCCCTTCTGGATCTGCCTGTACTAAAACATCTTTGACTGCTGCGTTAGGAACATAAGCTAGAATATGAGAATGCAATATGTACACATAGAAATCCTTCAAGGCCTTTACAAGCGCACATGCTTGCTTCTTAATGATGTTATATTTCAATGCTACATCTCTAATAATGCGACTGAAAAAGGCGATGGGCTTTTCTACACCTTCTCTCTTTTGCATTAGCACAGCTGCCAAAGTGTGCTCAGAAGCAAATGAAAATAAAATGAAGTCTTGAGTGTAGTCGGGGCTGATCAAAATAGGAGCTGTAGAAAGAGCTAACTTCACTAGATTAAATGATTTAACTGCCTCTTCAGTCCACTTTACCTGGCTATCCTTTTTGAGCATGATTGTGATCTCTCTAAGATGCTCTGCTAGATTTGGAATAAAACGACGTAGAAAATTCAGTTTACCATTGAAAGACTGAATTTCTTTCTTGTTCAGGGGTTGTTCAATTTGCTGAATGGCTTCAACACGTGCTGGATCAATACGGATTCCGTCTTTAGATATGATGTGACCAAGAAGTTTGCCCTCATCCATGGCAAAAAGACTCTTTTTCGGATTCAACGATATGCCATATTTTCTGCACTTTTGGAAAACAATTTTCAAATGATACAAATGTTCCTCATCAGAATTTGAAAACACGGTTAAATAATCAAGATAAACAACCAAAATTACATCCTTTTCATTGGCGAAATCCACGTCCATTGCACGCTGAAAGGTAGCTCCTGCATTTTTCAAACCAAACGGCATATTTGCATAATGAAATGTTCCCCATGGAGTGGTGAATGCGGTCTTGTCACGGTCATCTTCATGCACTAAAATTTGATTGTAACCTGAATAATCGTCGAGTAGTGACATCCTTGATGCTCCAACTACTCGCTGCAATATATGATCCATTTTGGGCAGCGGATAATTGTCCTTTAAGGACACCTGATTTAAATTTCTGAAATCAATACATAAACAGATCTCACCTGTCTTCTTTCTTACGGGCACCAAGTTTGATATCCAATCTAAAAATCGAATAGGCACAATGATTCCTGACTTGTACAATCTGTTTACCTCTTTCTCAATTGATGGTAGCAACTTTGGATTAATTCTCCTCAACTTTTGACGAAAAGGCTTCTGATTTGGCTTGATAGGAATAGTATGCTGGATGATATTTGTATCGTATGTTTTCAGATCTGAGTAATCCCATGCAAATACATCAGAGAATAAAGACAACAATTTCATATATTCAGCTTTTACCTTTGGTGATAATGACCTTGATAACTTAACCATCTTGGGATTTTCAGCTGTCCCGATGTTTACCTCTTCAACGCCCTTTTCAGTCGGTCCCAATGTCGGTTTGCGGGCCACATCATCTTGTTCAAACAGCTCCTCTAAAGGAATCAATCCTTTAGGAATAATATTGTCCTTAAGTTGTAGCACATCCATTTGATTTACTTGTATGTTTTCATCACCATCATCATTTTCAGTATCTATTGAGGAATCTTTGAACTTACCCTTATTTTGCAGAAAATCATTGATCTCTTCATCATCTTGAAAAACTTGCCAACATCGTTGATTATCTGGGACGGTGGGACGATGCTTCACATGAATCTCAAATTTGTTACTAGAATTCATTGGAATTTTCAAATTGCTTGCTGCCTTAGCAAGTCCATCCGCAACACCATTTTGTAGGCAAGGCACACATGTCAAGGTATAATCAGAAAACAACTTCAAAATATCTAAGACTACATTTCGATATGCCCTCATGCGAGGGTGTTTGGCCTGAAACTCACTCTTAACTTGCTTTATCACCAGCTCAGAATCCCCATAGACCATAATCTTCTTTGCTCTCAGTTTCTTAAGAATCTTTAGGCCAACAATGAGAGCCTCATATTCCGCCTCATTATTTGAACAATCAAATGCTAGTTTATAGGAGCACACTCTCACCTTGCTTGGAACTTTGTCTTGAGTGGAAAAAGGACTTCGAATCCACACACCAATACCAGCACCATCGCTACCTACCGCACCATCAAAATCCATGGTCCAAAGACCATCTTCATCCTCCTCCAAGTGCTGAAATTGTACTGCCTCTGAGTTTTCTATTTGCTCCCCCTTTTCTTTAGCTGTTTGCTCCATGATAGCTTGCTTTTCTCTTTCCTTTTGTAGTACTTCTCTGAAATTTTCAGTGATCTCTGGTATGTCTTTTGCTTGAACTAACTGACTATCTATATCATTAAAACTATCAGCAAATAAAACAAATGACTCCAAATCAGTATGTACATAATTTACAGGATGATTGATCGGCTTCTATTTACTAGTAATCATATATTTCATCTTTTGCTCGCGATATAGCTTTCTCATTTGATTGAAGACTGGAATTGTGGCATAAGAGAAGTCTAATTGCAAAGTTCCCTTCAACTTAGCTCCCCAAGATCTCGAAAGTAGCATACCAAACCGTGGAGGAATGTTTGCCACAACCACATCCATCAAGACATTTTTCGTCGGGATTTGGTCTAAGCTAACAACCAGATCTTTGATGAGCCCGATACATCTCACGCGGCTGGAATCAAATGAATATAAATCATGATATTTTCTAGTAATGTCTAACCCCAGCTTCTCCATGATTGCCTTTGGCATCAAATTGTGTGAAGCGCCCGAATCGAACATGGCATTATGCAAGACATATTCATGCAATCTCAAACTGATATAAAAGGGAGGAACATCACTCTTAGGGGACTGACCATCCAATGCTGGCCCAAAGATCAATTCGCGCTGATCATCTTCAATGTTCACCGTGTCAAGCATGGGATCAAAGTTCAGAATTTTGGAAACTTGACCTCGGTAGCTGCTGTTTTTCATAATTTCAGCCAAAGGAATAGATATTTTTAATTTGGAAATTTCATTTTCCAAACTAAATGTTGAAACTTTGTCGACTTCTTTGACCGGCATCTCTCTTCTATCTTTGATTATAGCTTCCTGATTTGTCTTTTCTGCTGCTGATATCTTGCTAGTTGTGGGATCAATTGTCTCTTTTCCATTCTTCGGCGGTATTGGTGAATCCATCTTTGGTGGTGTAGCTTCCTCCCTTTTCTGAATGGGATTGATAGGCACATCTCGATTCCTCAATGAATACTGCTTCTGTTGAGTGGACAAGGCATTTAAATATACTCTTTGGTAATCATCTAAATCTGCATCATTAGCCAAGATAAAATCTTCGTCTTGCTGGGCGCTTGAACATTCTCCATACTCATCTTCTTCGGTAATGTAAATGGGCAGATCATTAGGAGTAAAGAAGTGATTTTGGTCCCCTGCTACATCAGCATCTTCATCCGAATCTTGAGTTACAAAATTTTGTAAAAAAGGAGTTTTGATTGGTTGCTGGGCTGCCAGCTCTTGTACTCTTGGTTCACGCTGCTTGATTCTGTACTGAGGTTGCTGCTGGCCACAGTAATTTGGACTATGAATCTGCTATTCTGATTTGTCAAGGTTGAGTCTTTTGAACATCTCGCGAAGCCAAGGTGGTATTGATGATGTAGATTCTTCTTTTATAGTCACTCTTTTCTCTGCCTTCAAACATGCTCTCTTGTCGTTCAGATTTGCCTCAACATTGACAACAATCTTTTGCATATCTTCTAAAGTAGGTGGATCTCTATCCCGTAATGAGTAAGCCATCTCCGGATCAAAGCCATCCGGGAATTTAAGAAGAGCTGATTTTCTAGATGGTCTTAAATCATCAGGGATAGCATTATAAACTGTATTGAACCTGATAATATAATCTTGGACAGACTCACCGGGATTGCGTTTGATATTATTGTACTCGGCATTAATCTGGAGCGGATCCTTTCTAAATTCCCAATGATCAAGAAACTGCTTCTAAAGCTCAGCCAACGTAGGTATACTTCTAGCTCCCAAGCCTCTAAACCATTTTCTAACTTCTCCTTCGAATGTTTGCACAAACAATCGCATAGTTACATCCTCGTCATCAATTTCATATAAATCATAAAAAGTTGCCATTTTGTCTATGTGCTGCTGAGCGGAAACACTTTGAGGAGTGCCATCAAATAAAGGAATTTTACTTTGATAATCCGTTGGCATATCATGCAATTGCTGAGGTAAAGCAAGAGGTGCAAAGTGAGCAGCCATTGCCCTAGGTGGATTTACTCTCGGTGTTGTTGGCAGAGTGGATGCTGCTACTGTATGGGGAGTATGCGGAGGTGTATGCGGAGGAGAGGTAATGTGGGATGAAGAAGGGGAATTAGTTGTAGATTCAGAGTAGGTAATTATAGGCTGCAAAGGAATGGTAGGAATGAAAGGTGGTTCAGTAGGAACTCTTGAGGTAGATGCCATGACGGAGGATCCAATGTTTGCAGATATGCCTTCCAAAAACTCAGAAAGGTTGGCTGCTTGGATGGTGGTCTGAAGTGTCTCAAGATAAAATTGTCAATTAATTTATTATGCCTTTCAAATTCAAGAGTTGCAACGAAATTAGGATTTGGAACAATAGAATCGAGAGCGTTTTCGGACTTAGTCTTGAACAATGACAATTGAAACCTTGCGTCGAAAGGAATGTCTTCAAGGTATTCAAAAAGTGCAGGACATGAATGAGATTTAACCAAGGGAGTCACCGAGCTTTCTTGACAGAGGAATTTTTGAATCAGATTTGGATTTTCATAAATAGGAGGCAGATTCGGATCTGGATTAGCTCTTGTATGTCTTTTCGAAGCCAGTGTATTTATTAGGAGATCAAAAGAATGAAGGTAATTCATCCAATCGTTTATTAGACTCAATCATCCAAAGGTCTAAAACGATCAAAGGTACTGGGGTGATCTGCAAGTCAAAGTTTTGCAAGCTAACCAGAGATCGATTGAAGCAGCATTTATCTACTTTCGCTTATGCATAGCAAGAGTGTTTCGCAAGCTACCTGGCGTGACTTTAGACTCCGTCTAAAACTTGTGAAACAAACTCATCAACAAGCAAACCATTTGAGATTTTTCCCTAGTATGGTCGCCACTATGTTAGCACTCAAATCTGCCTTAGGCTGAAATAAGGCAAGACTCAAGGCCACATCAAACCACGCTCAGCCTCGTAGCTAGCCCTACGAGGACAGG